>ML996689.1:1315403-1561168 GCA_010356995.1 Trichodelitschia bisporula | reverse complement strand
GGGGGGGGGGGGGATTAAGGGTGGTGTGTGTGTGTGTGTGGGTGGCGAAGATGGAGATGGTGATGTGGTGTTGGGAGTTGACACTGATCAATGCCTTCGGGTCTATGCGTGATTGAGAGGCTGCAAGGCCGTGCGCTTTGTGGCCTGTGCCGGGTGTATATCTTGGACGAAGGGGCTAAGGTCTTCGACTTCGAGATCGAGAGCCACGAGGCGGCCGCGTGGGTGTTGCGTGGCTAGCCGATAGATCGCGAGGGAAAGGCGGAGAAGAACCGGCAATTCCACGCGAGAGTCCTCGTTCAACCACTCGTGGCAGTATAAACGTGGACAACCGTTGTCGAGGCGGGGTACAATATCGAGGCTGAATGTCAGGCCGGACTTCAGAAATCCGAACCGACGAGCTGGAAGACGAGCTGAGATTCTATCCCAAGAAACGATAGCTTCGTATGATGCGTGGGGTATATATCGAGTCCAAAAACGGTGGTAGGCCGGAATGCTGAGAAGAAATGTCGTTGTTTCGTCCTGTTTGTTCAAGATCAGCGGATGTTCTGGCGGCGGAGGAGGCGCGCGGAGGACATCCATGCCCGGATGGCGGGGGTCAGGCCGGAAGCGGAGAAACGTTTGGCGGCGACGGTGGAGGTTGGGGTTGGGTTACCCGGCGGATGGCATCAACACCGCGTTTCTCGAACATATAAATGACGAAACTGTTGGTCATGACAAAACCTGCTCTGAAGCCCCCCATAGAGAGCTGACATGAAATAGCGCCCTCAATCCCATCAATGCAAAAACCCCCAATGCCCCAACCATACGCAAATAACCAACAACTAGCACACACACCCAGAAATAACGCCCTGCGCACCCAGCAAACCCAAACCAAATACTCCAAACAACAAAGAACAAGCTCAATCGATGAAGCCCCTCACCATGTCGTCCAACACCTATCAATCCAAAGACGCCCAACTCACTCCCAATGCTCCTCCTCCCCCTCACCCCCCTCACCCCCCTCATCCCCCTCACTCCCCTCCTCATCCCGCAACCGCACCATATCCCTCGCCAAACTATTCAACGTCTCCTCACTCACATTCCGCCCATTCCCCAGGGCCACCCGCCTCAACTCCCTCAACTCATTCTCTACAGCCTCGCTCCGCAGTCCTACGGTCGGCACCTCCCCGCTCGCCTCACGGGACACCTTCCGCATCGTGCGCCACACGCGCTGCGCGGGGTCAAGCTCCGGGGGTCGCAGATCTGCTTCCGGGCTCATGCTCTGGCTGGGAGTCATGCTCTGGTTGGAGCTCATGCTCTGTCGAGGACTCATGCTCAGCCGGTGTACACCCGCCTGCGTCCCCGGCCGCACAGTAGCATCACGCCTCATCTCCTCCCTCCTCACCGCAATAAGCACGGCGCGCGCCTCCCCCCTAACCCTCTCCACCAAACCAGCCGCTTCACCCTCTCTCCCCCCCATCCCCTCCGACCGCCTCAGCACATCCCTCATCCCCGCCCCCCTGATCCCCTCTAGGTACCCCGCCGCCTCAACCCGGCCATCCTCCTCCCCCTCCTCAAAAGCCTGCCTCCCACTCCCACTAACCTTCCTCCCAGCCGTACGTCTCACCCACGCCACGCTCTCCTCCCTCACCTTCGCCCCTCCTAGGATCGAATGCTGATACCGGATACACACATCGAATAACCCGCTCTCGTGATCGCCCATCGCGGCTTCGACTATGCCGACCAGGTCCTCGACACTCGGTCGCGGCCCGCCGCGCCGCGCGTACCGGCCCATGCGCCTGACCCCGACTCTTACCATTACGGTAAGCGCCTGCCCCGGCCTCAGAGTCGTCAGACCTTGCTCCCCGCGTCGCTCGAGAATAACACCATCCGTCCGCGATGCCACCTCCACAGCAACGTTCGAAATAGCCTCAGCCACGGGACCGGCACGTATATACCGGACCAACCTCTCTGCATGCCAGGCGGGGAAGCAGGACCCGAAGCACACATGTGCGTCGCAGATCCAACTCCCCTCCGCGCCGACCGCAGGGACCGAGGTGAACGGCACAGGCCCCGTGTTAAAGAGGTGGACCCGCGTGGTGGGCAGGACATACCCGCGTGGCGGCAACCAGTCCGGATTCGGGCTCAAAACGACAACGTCCCGGTGATACCCCGGCTCGTCTTTCAGGGTAGCCAGGGTGGCTGCCGCCGTGGCGAATGCCGCCCTCGGGTAGCCTTCCGCCCCTGCTTGCATCTTAGTCATCCTTCGCAATCCATCCCTCAGCGCAACCGCGTTCGGCGGGCCCATGTTCACCACCGCCATGGGAGGGCGCGTCGCGAATACGGCGATGCGGTCCCCCCTATCCAGCCGCGCCACAAATCTTTCCGCGTGGGCAATCGCCTCGTCCAACGCGGCCTCGCTGGTGCAGGGGCCGTTGTCGAGCACGAGGGACAGGGCGATGGGCGGGAGGAGGGCTTCAGCCCCAGGCTCGTCCTCGGTGTACACCGGGAGTACGTGCACTTGCACTGCAACCCAGAGGTCTCGCGCAGTGTGAAACGGCACAGCGGGGATTTGCGGCGCGATGCTCGTGCTTAGCCGGAGTGTGGTCGGGATGCGCACGTGCGCTGCTGGAGGGTTCCACCGGCTGGATGTTGGGGTGGTGGGCGAGGTTCGTGGGAGGAGGCTTGGCTTAGTCGACTCCTGGACGTCGAAGCTGAATTGCCGGGCTGGGGCGAAGGGCGGGCTGTGGATGTCGTCGGCGGAGGAGAGGGGTAGGAGGGTGGGCGAATCGGTCGCCCATGTGTGGGTGCTGTCCCGCGATCCCCGCCGCAGGTGCCGCAGGACGCGGGTTGCGGTGCGGCGGAGGGATGTGTGTTTGTGGGCCCGGACTGTGGAGCGGTGGGTGCTGGCGACGCTGAGGGGGCGGGGGAGGAGGATGTGTACTCCGCTACCGTTGGGGAGGGGGGAGGTTGGACTTGGGTGGCCGGTGTGGTGGTTGCGTTTGGGTTGATGAGGGCCGTGGTTGTCGAGTGAGGCGCGGCCTGCGGGAGGAGGCTGTTGGGGTTTGTGCACCGGGCGCGTCTTGCGGACGTGCAGGGGGCCAGCCGGGGAATGCGACGGCGAAGTATCGCGCCCGGGAGAGGATGTTGAGGGCGGGGAGTAAGGCCCGTAGGAGAGTGTTGTTTTAAGCGGTTTGGAGGCGAAGGGGCGCGGGCGGTGGAAGAGGCTTTTGGCGTGAGATTTTAGGGAGGAGTGCCGTGGTTGAGTGGCGTTTGGGGGGAGGGGAGTGAGGGGGTTTTGGTGTTTGGTGGAGGGGGGGGTGGCGGAGGGGGAGGGCGTGAAGAGATGCATGTTGGTGTCGGGGTGGTGGTGATAGGTTCGGGGGGGGTGATGGGTTCGGGGGGTGATAGATGGTGGGTTGTGGAGAGGTATAAGAGAGGTTGGCTAATGTCGTGGTCCGGCTAATGTAGCGGTCCTATTGCGGCGCTTGCTTCCTTGATGACGCGTTCGATGTCTTCTTGCTTGCGGAGGCGGCGGGTCTTGAAGTACCGGTATAGGACGAAGGAGGAGGATATGGCGATGATGGTGAGGATGATCAGGGCGATGGGGATTAGGACTAGGCCGACGGTTTTGGCGGATGTTGGGGCGGGTTTGAGGGGGAGCATTGTTGATGCTGGCGGGATGGTTGCTTGAGGTTCGTTCGCTTGGTGATGAAGGGTCGGGTTGGATTGGAGTAGGAGGTGGTGTCGTTGGGAAGGTGTTGTGGACGTGTAAGTGGGGAAGTGCGGTTTGGATGAATGGAGCTCACGATGGATGACAGAGGCAGCGCTTTTTATGAAGAGCTCCACTGAAAGGACCCATTGCCCTTGAATGCGGTGTGGGAGTAGGAGGACCCGTGGCTCTTCATTGCGGTGTTGGAGGGCCCGTTCATATTCATCGCGGTGTGGGAGGACTTCATCGCAGTGTGAGGAATACGTTGTCCTTCAATGGGTGTGGGTAAGGGTAAACTAGGTGAGTAGTCCAACGGAGTACCAAAGTATCTCATCACAGCGTGGCATCGGTGAAGGGAGAACCCCGATGTGCTGCACCTTAATTCGAGCCGTCGAGAAGAATAAAATGTTCGTACCGCTATGCCATACATGCATGCTCTCCACAGTCTATCCTACGCTTCACGGCACCATACCAAAGGTTATCAAAAGCTTATGAGGACATACACTCATCTATATATGTACAATCTCCTCCATTTCAGCCATTACAACGCCCCATTCCCAGTTCACTTTCCATCCCCATTAACTTAAACCTTCTCAACAACAAACCGGTCCAGGAAGCGGAACGTCTTCAGCCCATCCTTAAAGCTCGCTGCCATATCGCTCGTAGTCTGGAACGACGTGGAGTTCGCCGCCGCAGTAGCGTTGGCCGCAGCGCGCTTAGCCTTGCCCCCCGCGCTCTGCACATACACACCAGGACCAGGCTTGACACCAGGGATGGAAGTGGCCGTCGCAGATGCATCGCCCAGGAAGCCAACCGGCTTACCAAAGCGGTAACTCTCGGAGACAATCTGCGCGGGGCGGCCCGCAGGATACAGCGCCGAGGCCGGCTTATCTCCGAACAGCTTCGAGGTTCCGCTTGCGACAATCACGCCGTCGAAGCCCGTGGAATCAGCAGCGGAGTACGTCTGGTCGACGCCCTTGGCGAGCGTCTCAGCGACGACGATGAGGTCGACACCGTCCTTGGCGAGCGAGGCCTTGAGGGCCGCGGCGTCGCCTAGGTTGTTTTGCGTGGTCAGGTAGCCGACTTTCAGGCCGTCGAGTTTGAGGAGGGGTTTTTCGAAGACGGAGACGCCGATTGTCTTGTTCTCGTGGTAGAATTTGGGGTCCGCGGCGGGGGGGGTGAGGCCGAGGACTTGGGCGACCTGGCGTGCGACGCCGTTGTGGATGCGGTTGAGCTGGGTGAGGACGTTCTTCTTCACGGTCTCGGACTGCAGGTGGGCGGTCTCGAAGCGGATGGCGTTGATCAGGAACTGCTGCTCCTGCGGCAGGAGGGAGTTGAAGAAAAGACGGGGCTGCGACCAGTAATCGGCGGAGAAGGTAGCGGCGACGGTGCGCACGAGCTTGCCGCTAGCCGAGCGCTGCGGCGCGGTGAAGAAGCCGCGTCCCTTTTGCTGGGTGGCTTGCCGAGGGGAGCCGCTGTTGAGGGTGTTTGGGGTATAGGGCGCCGTGTTTCCGTGGATGAACATCTGGCCTAAATTAGGGCACGTGTGTTAGCTTGTTTCTGGTGAAAGAGGGCGAGATACGCACCAGCGCCGTCGCGGTTGTTGTTGTGGATGGGCGCACGCGGCCGGTTGATGGGCAGCTGCTCAAAGTTCGGCCCGCCGTTGCGGTTGATTTGCGTGTCGAGGTAGGAGAAGAGGCGGCCCTGCAGCAGGGGGTCGTCGGAGAAGTCGACGCCGCGCACGATGTGGCCGGGTTGGAACTGATGTCGTTAGTAAGTGCCTAACTCTACGGCAAAGAATTGACTTACCATAACCTGCTCGGTCTCGGCGAAGTAGTTCGTCGGGTTGCGGTTCAGCGTCATCTTGCCGAGCTTGGTGATTGGAACGTCTTCCTCGCGGAGGTACTTGGTCGGGTCCATCAGATCGAAGCCATACTTGAGCACATCCTCCTCGTCAACGATCTGGACGCCAAACTCCCACTCGGGGAAGCGGCCAGCCTCAATCGCCTCGAACAGATCCCCGCGGTGGAAGTCGGCGTTCTTGCCCGCAATCTGCTGAGCTTCCTCCCAGACAAGCCCGGCCTTGCCCTGAAGCGTCTTGAAGTGGAACTTCACGAGCTTGGACTTGCCGCTGTCGGTGACGAAGCGGAAGGTGTGCACACCGAAGCCGTCAATGTGGCGGTACGACCGGGCAATGCCCTGCCCGGCCATAGCCCAGAAGAGAGTGTGGAGCGTGCTCGGCTGCTGGCTGAAGAAGTCCCAGGCGGAGTCGTGGGCGGTGGCCGCCTGAGGGATCTCGCTGTCAGGGGACGGCTTGACGGCGTGGATCAGGTCTGGGAAGAGAATGGCATCCTGGATGAAGAAGACCGGAATGTTATTGCCAACGATATCTGCGCCGTCAGCTTACAATCCACTCTCTCGGGGTTATGGCTACGTACCGAAGTTGCCTTCGTCGGTGTAGAACCGCGTGGCAAAGCCGTGAACATCACGCGCCGTGTCAGCGCTGCCCCGGCTGCCAGCGACAGTCGAGAAGCGGACAAAGACCGGAGTCTGCTTGCCCGGCTTGGAGAGGAACGAGGCACCAGTGATGTTCGACCAGTCGCCGTACGACTCGAAGACGCCGTGCGCGCCGGCACCACGGGCGTGAACCGCTCTTTCAGGTACCTTCATAGTCAGCTATGCCAGAGCCAGGGAAGGGGTATAACGTACGCGCTCGTGGTCGAAGTGGGTGATCTTCTGGCGGAAGATGAAGTCCTCAAGCAGAGTAGGCCCACGCTCGCCAACGCTCAGGCTGTTCTGGTCCTCCATGGGGCCACCGACATCGGTCGTGAGGTAGGTGTCATTGTCGTTGACAGTGAATTGCTTCAAGAACTTCTCCGTGCTCTGCGCCTGGGGTTCGCCAGGAGCCGCATCGCGGCGCTCCAATGCAGGACTATCATAGCCATACGGGCAGCCAATCGCGGCGACTGAAGAGATCGAAGCCGTGAGGGCCAGGAAAGAACGTAGGGAAGGCATTGCGACGCCTGTTGGAGAGAGAAATTCGCACAAAGGTTTAATTCACCGGGGATGGACCAGAGGTATTTGTAGCTGGGATATGGCTTCGAGCAGGCGTCCCCTTCCGAGCCCGTGGCACACGAGGCTGCATGCTCAGGACCGATGAGCACGGCAACCCGCATCTTGTGCAATTGGTCCCTGTAGTCCGCCGAAAGCGAAGTAGAGGGTTCGGATCAGGGAAGCAGCTTGCGGGTTTAGGGGCCTGTGTGTCGTCCAGCATCGCCGTCGATCTCGCCACACGCAAGAGGCCTAACATGGAGTCCCTATTACGCGTAATTGTGTTCAGGAGTTTAGCGCACCATCCCTGACCCCAAAATGTTTAGTCAAGAGGGTGCACCATATTTTAAATGGTCCCACAGTCCGTGGAGAAGTGACGTGTAGCCAAGCAGTGGGGCCCGCTTCTCATGACCTTGGATGCTTAGTACTCCGCGTTGGTCAGCCTGACACGGTGCGATCAGCTGGGACGGCGCGCACAAGGCTGAGGCTGTAGCGGAAATGGCGCAGCTTCGACATTGCTAGGCGACCTTTGCAGGCGCATTAGGCGCAGCACACACGCCTTTGAGCCTTTGGGGTAGACATCGCGAGAGCTTATCCAAGATGAAGTGGCTTGGGCTTGTTTCCGATTGAGCAAGCAAGGCTGGTCCCTGATCCGTCCCGACAGCCGGCACACAGGAAGTTTTTCGGATGGCCCCGACGCCCGAGCGATATGTGCAGCCGGGACTAGCATCCCCAGTTTTCCCCGCCGCCCGCGCTTAGCATTCCACCGGTTTTCGGAGATGCAGGTTCGAACGGGAAAGGTCATTGGAAATGGTGATCGCGATGCACAATGGTAAGCCAACGCCACGACTATGGAGTTCTGCGATCACGAATATTCCCGAGGTGTGTAATATGTAGTGTCAGTGGCCTCGGATTGCGGCAAGTCCATGCTTCAAACAGATAATATACAACACGGTTTATCGCCGCATACCAAGAGTAAGAAGAAGTGTAGTGCAAGCGTGGAATGTCCTGCTTCATTTAGCCTTACTGTAAGCTATCATGGTGCGGGATGGCGCGAGCTGTTCCCTGGTAAAATCACTCTATCCGCACGCCTCAGCCGCAGGGCCGTTCTAGGCCAGAATGCTTATGCAAATATTGCAATGTCGGATCGAGCACCTTGCAATTCCAGAAACCACTACGAGACTTTTCCCATGTTGCCGTCATGTGAGAAGTGGGGATTCAGAGGTCCCTGTAATTGAATCGTGGCTATTGGCTACACACAGCGTGCAAAGTGCTATGCCATGTGGACAAAGAAGCCGTTTCGGATGTCCCCATGAACCGCGATCCGCCCGCAGACCCTGAAAGGTTCATGAATTCCGGGGCCTTACGCGCGAAGACGCAGCGCAACGGTCCTGAATGCCAATATCAGGGTCCTCTCAAACCATACGGAGTCGATCTCTACGAATTGTGAAGCCGCGATCTTCAGGCCAGCCGTCTCTTGCTGACAATTCCGTGGGCGTCCATGGGCAGTGTCGAAGGTCGGTTTACGTAAGGGGCTAGACAATTGTGGGGCAGCGCGATCGCGATGCTCCCTTGGGGTCTGGAAGGACATGATTACACACGAAGCTGAGGGTGACGTTGACAGCAGAAGAGCGGAGAACAGGATATGGTGGGGGACACAGAGGCCAAGCCCTTGGCCCAGGGCCACCCGAAAATCAGCGGCCGCCCTTCTCGGGCATCTTTGCGGACGGGTACGGCCACAAGCTTCTCGGGTATCCCTAGGGACCGTTTTCCGTTGCGCAGTTACAACAAGCGACAGCGAAAGGACCCTCGTGCTGAGGAGTTGTGGGGGTTGTGGCAAGGTAACAAGATGGCGAGGTGCCTTGGGTACAAACAACTTGTTGTAATCCGTCCCCTATAAGTCAGATTACAGAGGTAGAAGGTCAGATTACGGAGGTGGAAGGTCAAATTACAGTCAGGTTGCTGTAATTGGTACCCTAGGTACGGATTACACTTGAATTGGCGTAATCAGAAACTTAGGGTGCCAATTGCAGTCTGTAGTAGTGGGATTACAGCAGGGATTGTTCCGATTACAGCAAAAAGGCCCAAAAACAGACGTATTACAGCAATTTGGCCCCGCAGGGCAAAGCCGTCAGTGCTTCGAGTCTACGTAGACAGGTATCACCCCGGGGGATGTTGGATGCACAACATCGCTCCATTCAGTTTGAGACGGGATAAATGGCTGTTATATCTCCGATGTAAGAATTAGGCCTTATCCAGCGTCTTGTCAGCTTCTTGTTGGATACGAGCTGGTGGGTATCGCAAGCATAGCCCCGCGGACTGCAGTTGTGTCCACACAGCCACCACATGCTCAGCACAACGCCGCATGGCCGCATCAACACCCAAACTGCATGGCATGATTGCTGCTATCCACCCATATATTCACGTTCTTCTTGAGGCGGAACTATCAACCCAACTACAGAGTAGTCAAGAACAGGAAACAAAATCCCGAGAGAGCTATATGTGCAATGCTCAGACCTCCTAACTCCTCAAAATGCAATGACCAAAGACTCCACCAGAATGGTAATGCGCAGCTGCTTTACAAGATAACGCTATCAAAATTCATCATGGTTCGGAACTCTGATCTGCCAGCTCCTAGGCGGAGCTGGAAGGCCGAGAAATATAGCCCACAATCGTCCCACCTCCCACAGGAAGATATGCCAGCTGGGGAAGTTAGCGGATGCCTTGCGTGAGAAAAACAAAAACTTACAGCTTTCTCGGAAGTTCTACCCACTTGATGAAGATAAACCGGAAGGCGCGTACAACGAGTCCGAACTCCGCCCAAAATTCCTCGGCTAGAGTTGGAGCCGGCTTTCGCCTCAGCTCCGAAGGATATGTGTTATCCTCCCATCCATCGGATTCCGTCTCTATGGCCGCTTTAGAGGATAGCGTTTCCGTTGCCGCTTCAGAACGCTCGACGCCAGGGACTTTGCTCGACCGTATAGCCTCTGCTTCTAGCATCCGGTTGAATTCCTTGATGGCGGTCAAACTGTGGCTCACACGGTCAAGAGTGTTCAGGAGGGCCACAAGCTCAGTTCGACGCAGAGGAGGGTTATCCTCCGGGGACTCATCATCAAATTCGAAAAGCACTTTCAGGGCTGTCCCGTAGCCGTTCGTTTGAAGCTTACCCCAAAGCCGACACTTGTCGCAACCAACGCAATCCATGACGCGGCTAACGTTCCTGAATCGGTTCCGGAAGTCTTCCTTGAGACCAACAGCATCCGCGGAGCGGAACATGACGCTTTCGTCAAAGACGTTGTCGCCACTGTTGATAACCTTGGACAGTGTTTTAACCAGGGTTTTGGTGTGCCGGTTTTGGATGGGGTCAGCTGAGCAAAACGTGTAATCGTTCCAGTAGTTCCGCAGCTTCCCGACAGCTCTAACCAGTAATGCGTAATTGAAATAAAGGTTGGAGATGCGCTCGGGATGGGGGTGCAAGCGCCATCTATAGCACTCAAGATTCGGTGCCCATTCGCCGGTGGTTTGGTTGAGATAGTCCCAGCAGAGATGGGTTGAGATGGAAGCATGCATTCCACTGACAACCCGATAGAAGACTCGCTTCTCCAGACACTCATCCTCGAAATCAAGTTCGTCCACGGGGGTCTTGCCAGATCCTTTAGCAATCGCTTGTTGGACGCCTTGTTGCACGTTGTGCTCCTTCATCACGTTCTTCAGGTCGAGGGCGGCTTTGGCTTGCAAGGGGTTGCTCCCAAACGGCGAGGATATGTCTGACTGTTGCACCTCAGGCTGCGGCTTGATGAAGCAATTCTCGCGGTATATGGCCTCCCAGACTTGTTGTGCTCCGGCTCCGGAATACCCAGTGAAGCGCTCCGGATTGTCCACCAGGCTCACGTAGTCTCCCTTGGCACTTGCTCCTTCATCGTCCGGGACACAGTAATCCCGTTCGTCGCACTCGTCATCGTACTCGACAACGCAGCTTTCCCCAATGTCTTCGCCAAGCTGACCCTGCAGCGGCTTTTGAGCCGGTCGCTCTCGCTGCAGACTCTTATCTGGATGTTTTGCCTTTGGCCCCTCCAGCTTCCCCAGCTCCTCCGCTCTCCAGACGAGCGGGATGTCCTCCTCATTGTCAAGTGTGTTGACAGCGCAGGCGATGTTCCCGCACATGCCGTTATCATCGGACCAGAACGGACATTTCTTGCTGAATAGGTTCAAGCGGTAGTGGGAGAAGAAGTCGGTGTCCTGTGTGAGCGAGTGCACATAAGGGTGGAGCGCGGTGTTCAGGGTATCGAGGGTGGAATATGAGGCGCATGCATCGGTAACTATGCTGTTGGGTTCGAACTGGTTGAAGGCTGTGTGAGCGCGCTGTCGAGCACTCAACCTGTTGATAGGGGATATTGGAGGACTTACAGCGCAAACATCTGGACTTGTACTCCGAGGCTTCGAGGTACCCGATCCGCTGGTCCCTGCATGCGAAAGCTCAAGCAGTGCGAACACTGCAAGATAGAAGACTTTTGCTGCAGTTCGCATTGCGGCGGCTGCGGATCTACAAGGTCCAGATGTTAGCGCATGGATTGCGTGTCATTTAAATTGAGCAGAGAGCAGCGATGAGCTATATAGGACAAAAGGTGCTCACCAGTAGTGGGAGCTGTGACTATAAGACGCTGGACGTCTCAAGAGGCCAGTTTTCAGATGCGTGCGGCAAACAATGAGCTTGGATGCTGCGTGTCTGAAAGAAAGTGCTGCTTATGAATTTGGCAGTTGATTAGATGACGGCCGGGTCAACGTCTAAATAAGGAGAGAATGATCAGGAGATACAAGAACGAGGGAGGATTCATATCAGAGGAGCGTTGACTGATATAATCCAGTGAATGGGGAGAAGCGCGATCATGTCACCGCGTGCAACATCTGGCATTGGTGTCCTCTTCAAATGCGCCAGCGGATGCCGTCGGGGGTTTCAGCCCTATGGCAAACTTCTGCCTGGTAGATCGGGCAGCAATGGGGAGAGCGTGCTGCGGGGTACCTTCATGCAGGCCAGTCGAACTTCGAGCTTCAAGCTCCCCCACCTTCAGCATTGGCCACAAAGCTTAACATCATTGCAGCATTCCCAGCATCGATCCGAAACTTTATATCATTGAACAACTTCCAGTGATGGTCCAAGAAGAACAACCATGGTGGGCCTCGCTGCCTCCTCCAGTCCAAACCGCGCCCTTGTACAAGAAGGAGAACCTGCTTCGGCAGTATGCCATCATAGGCGACATTCTGAATGCTGGCACTCTTCTGATCGATGTACGGCGAACAGACTATGAAGGTGGAGCCATACGTGGCAGCTTAAACATGCCCGCTCAGAGCTTCTACCTGAATATGCCGACTCTTTATCGACTGTGTCAGGGGGATGGTTCGTCGGTGATCACGCGGGTCATGTTTTACTGCGGTATGTTTACATAGTTCCCTTTGGTTCTTACTGTGCAACTTTTGCTTGACGAGAAGTTGTGGTTTACCGATGTCCTGGCTCTTTTCTTTGCGTCAAGCTGGATGTCCTCCTAATATGCGTACCTAGGTTCGTCAAGTGGCCGCGGCCCTCGTTGTGCCGGATGGTTTGCAGACTACGTGAAGGCTCGCGCTGCACAGGAAGAGACGCCAGAGTTAACTCAGGTCTTTACTCTGGAAGGGGGTATCAAAGGCTGGGTGAACGGTGGGCCTGAGTACATCCATTTCATGGATGGTTTTGTGGAGGATTACTGGAAACAGTTTGCCGAGCCTCCGCCAGTCGCGAAGCGAGCAATCGATGCAAATACCGAGGCGGCAACTCCAGCTCCGGAGGCTGCTGGCGATCAGTCGACAAAGCGGCAAAAGAGTGAGGCTTGAGACGCGACTTCCGGGAGGTCGCTGAGAATGATGTTGAAGACACATTGGGTGGCATCGCCTATCGAGGTACCGGATTAGCTTCACGGCTCTCAATGCAGTTCGCTTTGATGTCTTGTTGTCTATTTCGCGTCATGGGTCCTGTGAAATCCGGTGGTTGTGATTATTGTCGTTGTAGTAGTATCATGCCGGCAGGCATGTCAAGTAGTTTTAGAGCTGTCAAGCAGTTTTAGAGCTGTCAAGATGTTGAAAGACGGACGGACGAAGACGGACATAAATAGGACGCTAGCACGGTTATATAGGGTATCTGTCAGCAACGTTACAGACAGACAATGGGCATCAGTAACGCTCTTGCCTAATTAGAACTAGTTTGCTTCGAACTAGAAGCGCCTAGTCACGTGAAAAAGTTTGTGCATTATATCAGTGGACGAAGACCCCTGCAAGCGCTTGCCATGTGCCGTTACTAACAAACGTAACTAACGCTATCCGTTATAAACGTTCCATCACCAACGATTTTAACCGCTCTAATGTCGATGTCGAGAAGGCGCCACGGCCGCGAATGGACGTGCAGCGACATCCGACCACGGACCACTTGATAATGGACTCAACGCGGTCAATCATCGACTTCAGCACCAACCTCGCACATCCTGTGATGACTCCACCCGACAATATCCCAGAGGGTGCCAAAGGATGGCTGGAAGCATTGCAGGATAAAAGCGCTCTCAATGCACACGATGACCCTAATTACTTCACTCACAACCCGATCTCCCTCTGCGCGGAGTCTCGAGCGCACGCGTTTCTCGTCGGTACCGGAGACGACCTATACTCCCATATGCAGGCGTCAATCGAGAATGCACGGCTTGAAATTGTTCTCATCACCTGCTTCTGGGCGAATTCTTCGTCATTGGATAAGCTCGCCGCTTCGTTGAAAAAGCTGTCCAATGATGTCGTCAAAAACAACCGACCTCGAGTTCGAGTCCACATTGGATTCTCGTCTTTATCCGTCTTTCAGAAGCTTTTCCAAACATCCTCTCTCTCGGGACGAACGTATGCAGCCACAGAATGGTCACGCAGATTGGGGCTTCCCAGCGAGGCTGAGCTTCCAGGCCTCGAAGTCCAAGCGAAGAGCATTTTCGTCCGACCATTCAGTGTCATGCATCCGAAATTCCTTATGGTCGACCGAAAGTTCGCATGGATACCCAGCTGTAACGTGAGCTGGGAGCCTTGGTTTGAGGGTGCAATTGCAGTCAGTGGACCGATCGTTGAGCGTTTCGTCGAATTCTGGCGTCAGTTTTGGGTCAGAAGCCCCCAATTTGAGGAGCTAAGCATCTTGTCTGAGCCGGCATATATACCGGTGGACAGCATCGGCGGTCCCGCGCATTCCGTTGTCCAGTTTGACGAGCTTGGTCCAATATTCACAATGTTCTTGCCGTCACCTCACCACGTCAATCCAAGATTTCGTCCTCTTCCATGGCAAGCTGCGAACCCTCCGCCGCCCACCCCGCTCAACGTCTTCCTCCTCACTCAGTTTCTTTCGGCAACCTCGTCCATCTACATGCAGTCGCCAAATGTCACATCACCACCGGTTCTATCAGCGTTGCTCAAGGCGTTGCGACGCGGGGTCAACGTTCACATTGTCACCAGCGAGAGACTAATGATTCTGGAGCAGTTGGGGACGGCGGGAAAGACGACGACTCAGTGCATGAAGATTCTCATTAAGCGATACAAACGCCTCAAAGCGGAGGCTTCAGCGGCTGATGAAGAGACCGGTCTTCAGCATCCCGGTCAACTTACTATCGAGTACTTCTCAGCTATCGAGTCGGACAACTCAAATGAGCCGGTGCAATCTCATCTGAAGATGACTCTGATTGATGGAGAATGGCTGGTCCTGGGGAGCGGGAATATGGACAGGGCCAGTTGGTACACTAGCCAGGAGTTGGGCCTGGCATTTCTGTCGCAAAGACTGTGTACAGAGGTTAAGAATGTTGTCGACGATCAATTGACCAACAGGAAGAAGATCGCATTCACAAGTGACTCACTTCGGTAGGCTTGTCCATTGGGGGTTGCTATGCATTGTCGCATTGCGGGGAGTCATTTGGAATGCAGGTCAGGATCGCAAGGGTTGTATTCGGAGCTAGTCCAAAATCCGTTGCTTCTGCACCTCTTGAACGCCTGTACTTCGGGGCATCCGAGTGACCTCATTCAGTTCGTCTACCGTTGGGAGTGAAGATACTAGCTGTCCATCGGTGTCGTTGAGAAAGCCGTTTCAAGCATCATGATACTCAATCAGTTAGCACACAGTTAAGGTTAGCATACCCCGCTTCAACATTTTTAACGGCTACTGTACGTCGTAGTCAGAGTTGATACTTGAGGTTGTCTGCCCAGCATCCCAGGCTGTTCCCCACCTCAGTCACAGCTCAGCCCTGCTCCACATTTTCTAGCGGCCGGGCCGCGCAACCAAGCTTCCGTCCGCAGCCAGGGATTCCTTCTGAGCTAGGCAGAAACGGGGACACCGCAACACCGCTGGACGAAAGAAGACTGCGGAAAGCGTACTGTGGGCCCTACTCGTAGTCTGTCCGCGAATTCAATGCACTTCGAGGTGAAGATGGTGAGGATAGGAACGCGGTACGATTTGAAAAATAGGTGCGCTGCAGTTAAGGTTAATGGGAGAGAGAGATCGGACTTTGACAAAATTCCTTTTCTCCTGCAAGGAACGTCTCTGCTGCACATCGCTTCAGAATGCGGGAGGAGCAAAGCAATGCAAGTGGCATGTTCAGAATAGCCATGAGGATGATTTACGCAGTAGGTCCCGTATTTACGTGCCCAGACTCCGGTGACTCAAGAAGGAACACCGACCGCTGAGCAATCTGAGGTAGGAATATAGGTAGTCCCAATTCAACAACCTCCAGGAACCTCCTCCTTCTCCCCAAACTTTCCCACAATCATCCCTCTTCCTAAGTCATCCAATACATACGAAGAAGGCGTTCCTGGCTTGAGATATCAGCTGTGACATCGTCTCAGTAGCGGTGTCTTCATCTCCCTTCCGTACACACAGCCACAAGAGGCTGTGAAGCGACCAGCTCCGCCTACCTTCCGCTTCAGCACCAACCACCAGCCACCAAGTATGTACAAGTTCACCTCCGCAAGACATATAAGCCTCGCATCCCCACTAACTAGTCATTGCAGATCACCGTGTTCTCTAGAGCCTTAACCGTGGCTCCTCAAACATTTCCATCTCTAGTAACCTCTTTGTCATCCCGTCCAATGGCTCGTGACTTCTCCATCACCCGGCGCCAGGCAGGTCCGGGAGAGGCCCTCGACCCCACGGCAAGCCTAGAGTTCTGGCCGGCAAAGGGTTCCGATGAACTCTTCGAGGCACTGAAGAAGGCTTATCCTCATTTGCCTAACCAGGCGGCGCGCATGCGTCAGGCCGTCATCGACTTTCTTCTGGACGAGCAACGTGAGGAGAATTGGCTGCAAGAACAAGCCCAATCCGTCACCAATCCCCCATCCCAATCCCAATACCTCCCCTCCCCAGAACTCACCTTCGTTTCCTCCACCGGGTCCATCCCCTCACCTACCACGTCGTCACACACGCCGCAGCCCGCATCTGAGTCGTCAAAGTCTTCGGCCTCGACACCACAATCGTCGAAGCTCCCCGCTCTAAAGGACTGCATGCATGAGTGGAGCCTTCCCAGCAAGAACCAGCCAAAGCTTCACCACAGACGAGCCATGACCAGCAAGGAAAAGGAGGCTTACAAGATGAAGCGGATCAGCGGTGCTTGCGCCGATTGCAAGCGGAAGCGGAGAAAGGTGCGTACTCTAAACTCCACTCACTGCCTCCCGCTAATACCCTCGCAGTGCAGCCATGATACTTCGGGGTCTCAGCAGACGTCTCCTTCTTCCTCCGGGAAGTATAGGGTCTCCAAGAAGACTGTTGCGGCTGTCCCCGGGATAGTTAGCAAGGCTCCTGTTGCGGCTCAGCTCTCTACTCCCGTCAGCACCGTTGCCGTCTCAAGCGATAGCTCCCAGAACTCCGAATCTGCCAACCATTCAATCGACCCCACTGCATCTTCCAATCTGTCTTTCGATGCTTTGCAGGACATCCCATGGAACGACTTTGTGCTTTTCGACCCTCCACAGCCCGAGGTGGAATTGGACATGTCATCCCACTGGTTTGGCAACAACTCCTGGAGCAACAACGTTCCTGGAGATTTCGTCGACCTCCCAGCATTCCCTACCTCGACAAACCACATCCCATCTCTTGAGACCTCCCTCGATTTCTCTTCCGCCTCCTCTCAACCTACACCTGACTTCTCTTTGGCCCACGATGCAGCATCATTCTCTCAAGCCGTAAATCACAATCCATTCGTGTCCACACACCAACTACCCGATCTCTCCTACACATCCGCACCCACCCACACTCTCGTGGGCCCAACCATGGACTTCGCAATGCCAGCATCACAAGGGGCTCCATTGGGCAATCACGACGTAATCCCCGTTGTCGGCCTTGACGGTCGACCGTTGTATTACGCAGTATCAGATGATAGTGCGAAATCCCCAGTGAAGAGCTCGTCATCATCACCTTCGTCCGTTGGCCTTGATGCACAGAATGGAGTGGCACCGCCTGAGGAGGCTGCTCGCTCCCCGCATACTCTTTGGCTTTACAAGGACCATACGAACCGTTCGGGTGGGTTTGTTGACTCGCGTCCGGATCGGGTCACTTCAGGTGGTCAAGCATTGGAACAGTCCCCAGCATTCGTGGATCTAGAGAGCTTCGGCTCGATTGGGTTCAACGCTGCCGCTCCGGATCAACTCCTACTCAACATCGGCACCGGATTACTCCTGCCTGCGCAAACTGGGCACGAACACAGGACGCTTCACGACCAAGTAACCCCAGTGCGGGTAATCGAAGCCTCTCGGCGTCGCGCTCCGGCCCGTGCCACAAACTCCGCGCAGGCTGCCGTGTCATTGGCAGGCGCCGCTGCTGCTACGGCAATCCCAGGTGCCATGGATCTGAGACCGGTGGCACTTGGCCTCCAACGCCACGTCGACCTGATACCTTCCGGCCCTGGCACTCAAGCGACTGGCCATGCTCGTGCACAGCACCTGGTATCTTCACCAGACGGCCTACGCTCTGCTGGCGGCAATGTTGCATCAGCAACACCCTCCCTCACCCCGTCAGGCTCCTCATCCGACACCATCCACTGGCTACTCCGCCAACGCCCAGCCTCGGCGACAAAGATTCTGTGGTATTGCTGCCAGTGTGTCGCGGCAGGACCTGCCAACTCCGCCTTCAAGTCCTCGAACCTAAAGCGCCACGAACACAACGGCTTATCCACTCCTCACCCGGGCGGCCTGATCCACTCGCTGCTTGCACTGAAGGTATTCCTGGCACTCGCCGCAGTCGTCAAGCTTTTCAGCACTGTGATGAGATACGCCCTGGGATTCCCCGAACCGCAATTCGATTCAACTCCTGCACTCAACGCAGACAATCTGGCAAATGCCGGCGGTGCTTCCTTGGGCAAACCCGGCTTTGTAGACATCGACTCCGCCGAGCAAGACCATCCCCCTTGCCACGAAAAGTTTGGCCAGCAGGTTGCGGTCCGGCCCTCGTTTGATGTGTCCATGTCTCCTGGTGACATAGTCAGCCTTCTCACGCTACTGCTGCTTGCCGTGGTCGCGCCGCGTGGCTCCGTGCTCATCAAGGTATTGCTTGTGGTGTCGATGCGGTCAACGGGTCCGGGCTCAGGCTCGGGTAAAGGACCTCATGGTGGTAGTTTCCTTGGGCGCGCTTTCTCTTGTGCCTAGTTTTGGGATTTGTGTACCTCCACTTTCTCTGGTTCTCTGAGGGGTGTTGAGGCTTTGGAAGCACGGCGTTTTGGGTAACTAATGCGGCTTCGCGCCGTGAATCACTGGGCATTGTTTGTACAGGCAGTACACGCCAGTAGACTCTGATTTCCTTGTAAACTAGCATTCGTAGAAGGCAGTCCTCCATAGGAGGCGCCGAAACAGATGGTCTCATTTACATCTTCTTCCCAACATCGTGACGTATGCCCTACCATCTCATATCTTCGACGCAGCAAGCAAATCCTCCCTCGTGATCTCCGCCCCAGGCGTCCTCTCCGCCGCCAACCGCCCACTCTTAATCAACTTCCCAATAAGCTCCTCATCCCCAAAATGCGAATTATGCTCAAACTCCGGTTCCTCCCCATAAGCAACCCGCGCACAATCAACCAATATCCGTGCCGTCATCCCGAACACGCGAAACGCACTCAGCGCCCTCCCACCCTCCTCCTCCTGCCCTACCAACCGTGCCGCCTCCCGCCCCACCGCAACAGGCACACTCTCCCCCGCGCCCATCCTCGCCCCCTCATCCTTGCCCCGTGCCCTCTGCTGCGGAATATCGCGATAAGGCAACGAACTCCCCGCCACAACCGGGCGCCCCTTGTTTCCCCGCTCCGGCGCCCAAACCACCGGCCCGCTCTCAACCGGGACGTAGAAATTATGCATCCGCCACGCAGTCGCATACCAGTCTATCCACACGCCCTCGTACCAGGGCTGCCCGCGCGTCTCCCTCCCCACCCTCAAAAAGTCCCTCAGCGGCGCCGAGAACACAGCCGCCACTTCCCGCGCGTCGAGCCTAGGGATGAGCACGTCCTCAGCGAGCGGCAGCGGTTGGCCCGGCGGAGGTGTGTACGCGGGATCCGGCGCGAGGAGCGCGACGCATGGCCTTACACCCAACTCCGTCCGGGCAAGATTCGTGGGCAGTTGCGCGAGGTGCGTAATCCTCCAGGGCTGCGGGAGACCGCCTGGCGAAGCGGGTAGGCCGATTTCTTCCTCTGCCTCGCGGCGGGCCGTAGTGAAAGGTGTTTCGGTAACGGTGTCGGCTTTGCCGCCTGGGAGCGCGGCTTGGCCTGCGTCTATTCGGGGTGGGTTAGTTGGGTGGTTGAGAATGGGGGGGGAAGAGGGGCGCACATGATTTCAGCGTCTTCGCGCGCATAGTAAGCACGACGCGCAAATCGCCGCCGCGGTCCGCATACAGCAATATGAGCACTGCGGCGCGACGCGAGAGCGGGAGGGAGAAATATGTCGTCGGTGGAGGGGTATAGTCGCGGAGGCGCGCGATGGCGGCCTGTGCGTATCAGCGTCAATGTCCACACAGCGACGTCGGCTTCTCGTCGTTGAGCCTGGGGAGGAGACGAACCGTGTGGTGAGGTCTCATGTTGGCCATGGTGTATGCAGCCCGCGAACAGACGGCGAGAAGGGCATTCCGCTTCGACAGAATGGCGGCGGTGAGGGGGGGGGGGTGGGTTGGTGAGGCGTTGCGGGAGGCGGAGGTGAGCTCGGCCGCCGGGTGCGGTGCGGCGTGCCGCGAGGTGCATCCGAGGCCCAGGATGGTATCTCCGCGCCCAGGATGGCCAACGCAGAGGGTAAGTCTATGCACGTTGGGCAGAGGCACGTTGTCAATGGATTGCACCGTTTTTCATTTTGTCAGCGAAGAACCCATTTCGATAGCACACCATATGCATAAACACCCTTAACATGTCGTGGGGTATACAGCCGCCATCATAACGCCTTCCCTGTTTCCAACCCATTGAAAACACATCCCATGAAGATGCACAAACCCCAGTATAAATCAGTCCGTCCACCCATTCATGCCTTTTCACCAGCGCTCCTCCTGAGCACCACTTCCTTCCGAGCACGAATTCCTTCCGTAACACCAGTTCCTTCCGAACACAAGTTCCTTCAATTCCTCCTCTCCCACACTGTACCACTGCTCGCTTCAGTTAAACAGCAAACGCTTCGGGGGGGATCCTGTCCTTCGCAGACTGAAACGCCTGAAGGGCAGCGTCAAAAGCCCAACCAGTCTCCTGGAGACACAACGTCGAGTAGCCCACATTCAGACCCGTCAGTCTGCAGAGTTCGGTAACCATAGCTTGCTTTTGCGCGTCATCCGAGTCCGACTGCTGCATGACCGGTTGCTGGATTTCCGGCTGCGGCGTAAGTTGCTGTACCGGTTGTACGACAAGTGGGGGCGGAGGAGGGGCGGCAGCGCCAGCAGTAGCAATGCCAACGTTGTATGCATCGGCGCCGCCGAAGCCGCGGATGACGAGCATGTCGCTGATGATGCGAATGCTACCAGGCTCGCTACCTGGACCGATGATGAATGTCCTATCGAAACTCCGGGTCTTGACGTTGTGGGCTTCGTTGAGAACATGGTCATCCTTGAATTCGCCATGAGTGGTGATCAGAAGCCCGTTGACACCGCCTGGGACCCGTCCAGTGGGGTCCGGGACACCTGGATGTATTACGCATTCGACCATCCACTTGCCAGGTTCCTCTGCGAGCGATGGATGCTGGGTGGCAGGCAGCGCCTTGAAGACACTGCGAATGGATTGCTTGCCAACGTGCTTGCGCTTCAAACGTGCCGACTGGTTGTCCAGCTTTTTCAGGTTGCGGCTTTCGTGGATGTAGGCGGCCCACTCTCCCTTGGGAATTATGCCGTCAGACACCCTCGCCGCCTCATTGTTGACGACAAGGGAAAACATGGAAGCGTCGTCGTAGTAGTAATCCACCAGTCCCTGACGATCGTTGTCATAACCAGCGAAGAAATTGGCCAAGAACTGGGAACCGACACCGCCATCATCCTTGAACTGTCCGGGAAGAACAACCAACGACCCCTTGACCTTCTTGCGCAAATCGTCCGGGATTTTGATGCCGTTGATGTTGAGAAGGCGGGGGAATGAGCCAATGATATGCCGGACATCGGCAGTACTGAGAAGGGGGCCATTGTCCAAGACAAGGGTTTCGAGCTTTTTGAATTCCCGCTTCCAGAGTGACGGAAACTTGGGTTGGTTGCCAAGTCGGGGATTCCCAGAGAGGTCGAGGCTCTTGAGTTCCGGAAACGTTTCCGCAAGCGTAGCCACGCTTTCCAAATCACCGATATTGTTGTTGGCGAGAGAAACGTGGACGACAGAAGCGGCCTTATCCATCGCGGTCCCCAACTCCACGTCGCAAATGGCCATCATTGCCACAAACAAGGGGCTGCTTGGCTCCGCAAACTGGAGTCCAAGCGGGCTGAGATCCGTATCGTACGCCATTCCGCAAAGATCCAACAGCGCAGCTTCCTTTTTGAACCGCCGACTGAGGGTGTTCGTAAGGTGAACTTTGAGATCGCCCTCACTCAAGCCACTCGATCCAGCAGCCCGGCGGAGCGCCTCCACCACACGCACCTCCCGAACGTTTGTATCGAAGTGCAACACGGCATCTTTGATGCGGAGGCCGTCAAGTGCGAGAACCTTGGGTGCGAGATCGCCACTGACCGTGAGGTACGCAATAGTGCCGGAAATTGCGGGCTATGATCTATTAGCTTCCATGAAAGGGTTACCTTGCAAAACACAGCTTCGTCCCAGCTGCTGGAGTGACCTCAGTGTGCCATGTGCCGCCGCATAAAACCCGACGTGGCATGTGAAAGCGTCCAAGTACCGGAGCCGAATTTCAACAAAGCCGCAGTTTAACTTGAGCGGTCGTGCATAGGCGGGGAGCAGAGAGAATGCTCGGATTGTCAAGGAAACCACCGAAGTGTCGCAGCTTTCCGTACGAGAAAACAGGTGTGCCGAGGATTATTAACGAACCTTGCGAATTTTGGAGCCATTGTTCTTCTTGATCTTGCGCTTGCGGACGCCACCATTTGTATTCCGAGTGCCAGGGCCTGTTTCAGACACGCTGATGCGCTGCTCGACCAGGGCGGAAATCTGGCCAGGGTCATGTGACCACCAGGATGTTGAGTGGAAGCCAGTCACGGCGATTTTCACCGAGCCTTTAGGACCTGTGCGGCGGCGTTGAGCTGCTTTCTCGCGAATGTCCCGCATCACGACATCGCTGCCTTTGCTGGCGGAGGGGCGCGACTTGGCGGCGCCAACGCGTTTGCTCCCCTTTGCCATGGTGGAACAACTGACGAAGTCGTACGGTACTTGTACAAGGGGTAGATGTAGCGTAAGCTGCGAGAATGTAAGTTACTGAAGGAGCTCCGGGGACAAATATGCGGTACCTTTGACAGAAGTAGAGGCAAAGAGCACAGGGCAACTCTTTGAGGAGAATGTGGAGGTAGAGAGCAGAGGTGACACTTTGAGGGGAATGTGGAGGTAGAGAGCGGAGGTGACTCGTTGGGGAGAATGTGGAGGTAGAGAGCAGAGGTGATCCTTTGGGTAGAATGTAGGGGCAGAGAGCAGAGGTGACTCTCTGGATAGAACAGCCGCCGAAGTCTTGCGCTACTCGTACAAGGTGCAGATGTAGCGTAAGCTGCGGTATATGAGTTAATGAAGGAGCTCCAGCAGATAAATATACGGTACCTCTGACGGAAGTGCAGGCGGAAAGTACAAGGTGGCTCTTGAGGTAGAACAACTGTCGAAGCCTTACGACAGTCGTACAAGGGGCAGGGGAAGCGTAAGCTGCGGGAATATGAGTTAATGAAGGAACTGAAGAGGATAAACATGCGGTTACCTTTGACGGAAGTAGTTCTGGAGACAGGGAGCACAGGGCGACGCTTTGGAGAAGCAGATGCAGTGAAGAGATTGCAGTTTGTGGAGATCTCAATGGGGAGCTGATGCTGCAAAATTTCTCGAGCGCTTCGCTACGGGGAGAGGTAGCAAGAGTTCTGGTTTGGAAGTGATGGAGGGTGCGGCGTATTTAAGGAAGAGAAAGCGAAGAACGTGGTGGTTTGGCAGTTTGGATCCTTTACGTAGGTGGATGGCTTGGCCATATAGTGGCCCGTGCACTGCAACAATGACCACGATTTTGCAGTCACAAGAGGGTGTAAGGCTTAGCGCACCACCCAACTGAACCAGTGAAAGGGCCTTCAAGCAAAGAGACGGTAGGAATGGAAGGAACGCGTCCATCTCAGTTCCACGGTTCAAAGTTTGTCGCGTGGACCATCAAACGGTAAATCCACCATCGGCCTTAACATCGGCTTTCACTTCCGCCGCACCCGCGCCTTTCCCGTTCCAGCTTAGCGCAGATACAGATCTCTATGGTCTTCGTTGATTGTGCTCTGAAGCTCCACCACTCGTGCTTGACCAAAAGAACTCATTCGTCGACAGCTGGTTGGTGCCTGGATAACTCTGTTCGGACAACAAACTCGCCGCAATGGAGGATTATGTCGATGGGCAATGCTGTTTAAATGATAGATGGAATGCAGATATGAAATCAAAGACAACCTCTACGCTGAAAGCACCCCGCACTTGTGCTGTCGTTAAGTGAATTCCAGGCCCCCTCGTCCAGAAAACAACACAGCTCCACCCCCACATTCATCTCTGGTCTGCAAGTGAGTGCGTGGCATGAAGAGCAACAGACCTATAATCTCGCGGTCTTTGAGCCTTTTGCAAACAAAGGACGATATGTTATGGGCCGTACGGAGTCCGTCAACGTCGAATCTAAACTGAGAAAACTGATGGTAAAGTTGAATAATGCATAACCTGATAGCCTACAACGTATGGGCTCTTCGAGGTCTTGACTATTCTGGCTAGCAACTGTCGCTCGCAGGATATTAGGCACCCTCGCTATCGTTCCGAGGTTGTCTTGTAGAACGAGCGCGGTTATATATTGGGCTATCCCGGTTGTTGGAAATCACGGGGACACTCAGGCGTCGCGAAGCATCGGGTGCAGCGGAAGATAAACCATGCATTATCCTCTTGATGGAAGCGGACTGTACGGTACTGAAGCGCAGAGCACGGCTCGGCCCAACCTTGATCCTTCAGGCCATCCAATAAGCGAAATCTCATTCTCACAAAGCCAGATTGCATATGAAGCTAGGCGTAGGTAAGCTAGGATGCCTTACCTCGACAAACTCTGCTAGACGTCAGGCAACCCGCAGCATTAAAGCCTACATCGGTTGACAGAAGAGGGAGTCTAGTCCAACATATCGCTTCGCTTCTGAGGTTGTTCTCCACGACGCTACTGGATGAGATAAGGCTACATTAGCTGTGGTATGCATTCCCTCCCCCACTACTAAGCAACTGGCCTCTCAGCTCCCCCGCACACAGAACGCCAGCTTCTGCACGTTTAAGCACACTTCAGCCGCAGCCAGCTGGATAGCTCAGACACGGGAAGCGATTTCGCATGATGGTGAGGGTGCGAATTATTCTGTAAGCTGACCTCAGCCTCAGCCTCTGCGTGCATGACGCAAAACGCCCCAGCCAGCCCAGGAGATGCCACCCGCAGCAAGCTGAATACGCCTGAGCTTAAGACATTTGATGTCTTTGCATCAGATGCGGGATCTGCAATGGCACGGCGTGGGTTAGGCGTCGTGGAGGTGAACAAGACATCGTCAACTCTCCGATGCAAATGCTTATCAGAGCTCATATCCAATAACCATCCCATCCTAGCCCTGCATCCACGGAAGGGTTCCCTCGTATACCTTACTTCCGTCCCAGGTCAGGAACAGTTTCCAGCGCTCCGCTACGATTGGGTCTTGCCGCTCAGCTTCGAGGCCATACGAACGCCACATCTCCTCCAACGCCTCCTGTTGCCATCCGCGCGACTCACGCTTCGCTCTCAAAACAGTGCCCGTCCCATAGAGATCGTGCTGCCAGGCGGCATAGGCGGTAGCTTCGCCAGCCAGAGCGCCGACAAGTGAGGATTCTGGTATGATCAGTTGAGGCTGTGGTAATTATATTCAATTTGTGAACGGTACAGTGAGAAGTTTGAGGTAGGGTGAGACGTTGAGCGTGATGTCATAGGGGCCAAATGTTTACAAAACATGGCTTATCGGACGAAAATATCTTAACGTGATGTCATCGCCAGCATTGCGATATTGAAGCATGGGATGGGTGTGTAACAAGAGGATTTGCGGTGGGGTTGTGCCTGGTATCTCGATATTGAGGATTGAGGATCGCCACAAGGCCTCGGCCATGCCTGCACCATATACTGTAGGAAGACGAGGAGATTTGCCATATATGGCGAATACAAGGGGAAACTCGCAAAATGGAAACGCAGCAAGCATACAGCATCGCAGAGGCGAGCGGCTTACCATTGAACGGCGGATTGATCCCCAGCACCCTAAACTGTTCTGTCGGCCACCTGAGCGCTTGACGATGGAGCTTCAGAAAGCGCTCAGTCTTGAAGGCGTGCGTCACAACAACGATATTGTGCGGGAATGCGCCACGCACACACCAAAATCGTAGAAGTGAAAACACAATATTCTGCCAACTGTCCGTCGCGAATGTCTCTACATCCACATCAAGATTTGCAAGCGAGCTCCCCACGGCTGCTTGTGCTGCCAGATACGACTCGGATTCGCTGAGTGCGGGGTAGGCGCGTGCGGTCCGTCCGCCTGAGAATATCACGGTTGTGTGTGAAGGGTCGCGGCGCGCAATCCGCAGGGCAGCATCCGCATGAAGAAGGAATGTCGTCTGCTCGCCCTTCTGGAAAGATGCGAGGGCCCACGAGACTTCGTCCTCGGGAGATTCGGCTCCGGACCCACGGCCGTGGTATACAGCATGGCAACAGACGATAACCAATGTGTGGGGGGTAGCATATTGGGCCATGATATCCGGTGATGCCCCGGTGAGGTTGTGTTTCGATGCGGGTGGGAACACGCTGCGAGGCTCGATGGGTCGGCGTGGGTGCTGTGCAAGGCTGCGGGGAGCGCGATTGGGCTGCAGAGCGTCGGACAGCAGCGATGGGCGAGTGCATGAACAAAGCGCGAATGGTGAGGTGTCGTTGCTCAGCCCCGTGCTGGGATGGGAGACAGGCGCGGAGACGAGCGAGGACTATGTAGTGGCGCTGAGCCAATTGATCTGGGTATGTTTTGATGAAGCTCAGCAAGTCAGCAAAATCTTCAACCACGATGAGGGTTAATTATGCGGCTTTGGCGAGGAAAATGGAATGGCTTGATAGTTGCCCAGCTCACTGCGGCACCGGTGAGATCGGTTTGCTAGTGGCGCTTCGTGGCTGATCCGAGCCAGGGTTGAATGCCCAGCTGTGGCGCAGCCAGCGGATCTGGGCAAGCGGGGCTATTTTTGGGGGGGAAGCGCTGAGAGAGACGCGGTGAGAGGCTGTGAGGTC
Source organism: Trichodelitschia bisporula (assembly GCA_010356995.1). NCBI lineage: Eukaryota > Fungi > Ascomycota > Dothideomycetes > Phaeotrichales > Phaeotrichaceae > Trichodelitschia > Trichodelitschia bisporula. The sequence goes on along the minus strand of ML996689.1, from coordinate 1,534,497 downwards.
TGGTTACTCCGAAGAAGTCTGTTGCTGCGAAGAGATTTGAGTGTGCCGTCGTGGTGCAGTCAGACTCGCATCTAGGATAGCCGCTTGGGTCTGCGAGACACCATATTCTTCTGCGTGGCATAAGCACATGGCTGGTATCTCGGTGTGAGATCGACACTATATAGGCCCTTTTTGCCCGCGCCTCCACCAACACACACGCCTTTGCCGCTTTGTTTGACCGTTTACCCGCCCGATCTGCTTCTGCTGCAGTCTGCACATTATATCAAACATCCAAGAAAGTTGCAGCTTCGCAAGCCAGACGAACGAAGAGAGACGCGTTTTAGGTGCATCGAGTGAATTGAAGGAGTTGCGCGGTCGAAAGTTCTGAAACAGGGGGCTCTTTTGGCAGGCATCGAATAGGTACATTCTTGTTCCGACTGGTGCGTTCCCCACTTACCCTTTCCCATTCTTCCCTTCTCCGTACTCCGCAGTAATCAACCCCTTGGGAGGCAAAGCAGTTGAGCGGAGAGGAGACGAGCCAAATGCTTTGGACGTCTATTCTCCTCTCGATCTTCTTGGAACGGTACTTCGTATGCGTTCACTTTCCCCTCTCCAATCCATTCACACTTCAGCCACGGGGAAAAACACAGTGGGGCGGGGGTCTTGAACCCTTGTGGCGGATACTCCGAAGAAGGGTCTGCTGGACCCTCCATAAGGGCCCTGCATTCCACTCTCACTGCGCCTTTGCTGTGGAGGCAAGAGCTTCGCCCCACTATCCACCGCCCCCTAGGGCCCGCACACCTTCCACGCACATTCGCACAACCCCCCCGGTCGTTCCTTCCCAAAGGCACCCCCCCCCTAACCGCTTGCAGCTGGCCCTTGGCGTTGCTAAGCGGGTCCGTCCCGCCAGGCCGTTGGCGAGCTGAGCAAGGCCCTTGATCAAGAGTTGCCAACTCCCTTTGCCTTCAACTACTCTCTATCTCACCCTCAAACCGCACTCCCTTCATCACCACTTCCCCTCGTTCTTGGGTTTACATCGCGTTGAAGCATCCTTTAAGCGTCGTATTCTCAACTTCTTACTCCTCTCCCTAACGACCATTAGCCATGGCGTATCAGGGTGCTGGTGGCAGCGGCGGCTATGGCGACCACCGGATGAATGACCTTCCCCCGGGTGTAAGTGATCACTACTTTGCTTTCGCGATCCAGGCTAACATCATCATCAGCAATACCATCCGGGTTCGCGCCATTCCGATGAGGAAGAGGTGGGGCAGTCGCTGCTCCACGATGATCCGACGGGCACGCGTGCCGGCCCCTTTGGCAACGCGTACGCTGAGGGCCCGGAGCGCTTGCACACCCCGAACGTGCGGCCCGCGTCGACGTACAGCTTAACAGAGACATACGCTCCCGATAACTCATTCAATGCTCCCGGTTACAACGGTGGCTACATGGAACAGCCTACTGGCTACGAGATTCCTGGTCGCGCCCCCTCCCCCTACAGCCGGAGCGAGACGAGCTCCACGGAGGCCTGGCGTCAGCGTCAACAGCCCGGCGGCGGTGCTGGCGGTCTGAAGCGCAATGCGACTCGCAAAGTCAAGCTTGTCCAAGGTGCCGTTCTTAGTGCCGACTATCCTGTGCCGAGCGCCATCCAGAACGCGATCCAGGCGAAGTATCGCAATGACCTCGAAGCTGGTAGCGAGGAATTCACGCATCTGCGCTGTAAGTTAATTTCCTGAGCGATTTTGACCACAACTGACCATTAGACACCGCTGCCACATGCGACCCGAACGACTTCACCCTGAAGAACGGGTACAACCTCCGCCCTGCCATTTACAACCGTCACACTGAGCTGCTTATCGCCATCACGTACTACAACGAGGACAAGGTCCTGACTTCTCGCACGCTCCACGGTGTGATGCAGAACATCCGTGACATCGTCAACCTGAAGAAGTCCGAGTTCTGGAACAAGGGCGGCCCTGCCTGGCAGAAGATTGTGGTTTGCCTCGTCTTTGACGGTATCGACCCCTGCGACAAGGGCACTCTGGATGTTTTGGCTACCATTGGCATCTACCAAGACGGTATCATGAAGCGCGACATTGACGGCAAGGAAACGACGGCGCATATCTTCGAGTACACCACTCAGCTTTCAGTCTCCCCTAATCAGCAGCTCATTCGGCCGCTGGATGATTCCAGCTCGACGCTTCCTCCCGTTCAGATGATGTTCTGTTTGAAGCAGCGGAACAGCAAGAAGATCAACTCGCATCGCTGGCTCTTCACCGCCTTTGGTCGTATCTTGAACCCGGAAGTCTGTATTCTTCTCGATGCTGGCACCAAGCCCGGTCCGAAGTCGCTTCTGTCGCTGTGGGAGGCTTTCTACAACGATAAGAACTTGGGCGGCGCCTGCGGTGAGATCCACGCCATGTTGGGCAAGGGCTGGAAGAACCTCCTGAACCCGTTGATTGCCGGCCAGAATTTCGAGTACAAGATCAGTAACATCTTGGACAAGCCTCTGGAGAGCTCCTTTGGCTACGTCAGCGTCTTGCCGGGTGCTTTCTCCGCTTACCGGTATCGCGCTATCATGGGCCGTCCTCTGGAGCAGTACTTCCACGGTGACCACACTCTGTCCAAAATTCTTGGAAAGAAGGGTATCGACGGCATGAACATTTTCAAGAAGAACATGTTCTTGGCCGAGGATCGTATCCTCTGTTTCGAATTGGTCGCCAAAGCTGGTTCCAAGTGGCATCTTACTTACGTCAAGGCCTCGAAGGGTGAGACTGACGTGCCCGAGGGCGCTGCTGAGTTCATCGGTCAGCGTCGCCGTTGGCTCAACGGTTCGTTCGCTGCGGGTATCTACTCGCTGATCCACTTCGGGCGCATGTTCAAGAGCGGCCACAATCCGATCCGGAAGCTGTTCTTCGTCATCCAGATGCTGTACAACGTTGCCATGACCATTCTCTCCTGGTTCATGTTGGCGTCCTTCTGGCTGACTACGTCAGTCATCATGGACCTCGTCGGTGGCACCATCGATGACATTTCCCAGCCGGCGTCTGAGATTGGGAACAAGGGTTGGCCTTTCGGGATCCGCTACTCGCCGCACGTCAACTCGGTGCTCAAGTACATTTACTTGGCCTTCTTGGTTCTTCAGTTTATCCTGGCGCTTGGCAATCGTCCCAAGGGTTCCCGCTGGACGTACACGGTGTCGTTCGTTGTCTTCGGTATCATTCAGCTCTACCTCATCGTCCTGTCCTTCTACCTGCTGGCGCGTGCCCTCAGCGGTCAGGGCCTGTCGAACATCGACGATCTCGCGCAGTTCTTCTCTGCGGATGGTGTCGGTGTTATCCTCATCGCCGTCGTCGCTACGTTCGGCCTGTACTTCCTTGCCTCGTTCCTGTACATGGACCCGTGGCACATGTTCACGTCCTTCCCTCAGTACCTCGTCTTGATGCCGTCATTTGTCAACATCCTGAACGTGTACGCCTTCTGCAATTGGCACGATGTCTCGTGGGGTACCAAGGGTTCCGACAAGGCTGATGCGCTTCCCTCGGCCAAGACTGAGAAGTCTGAGGATGGCAAGAACACGGTTATCGAGGAAGTCGATCTGGCTCAGGCAGATATTGACAGCCAGTTCGAAACCACGGTGAAGCGCGCTCTGTCGCCTTATGTTCCACCGGTCGAGAGCACGGAAAAGACGCTCGAGGATTCGTACAAGTCTTTCCGCACCAAGCTTGTCACGTCGTGGATCTTCTCGAACATCATCCTGATCATCGTGATCACCAGTGAAAAGTTTGACTTCATCTTCCCGGTAAGTTGTAACAAAACCTGTTTCAAGGCGCTTGCTAACTCGAATAGCGTAACATGCAATCGAAGACGCGTACCGCCCGCTACTTCGCTGCCCTCCTGTGGGTCACGGCCGGCTTGTCGCTGCTGCGCTTTTCCGGCTGTCTCTTCTTCCTGTTCAAGACTGGTGCGCTCCGTCTGACTCGCAAGCGGTAAGCGCATATGTGGTGAAATTGTATTTCGTAACGATACCAAACCACCTGAGAGTCAGGTGGTCGAAAATTCTGTTGTCTTGGAGCCATTCCTCTGCGCATCTTTTGGGACTGGATATGGCCTGTTTCGTAGTCTGAGCAGGACTGATTCTTCGTGAACTTGGCGTCAATGTGTGGGCGATTTTTTGCTGACATTTATATGCGCTGATTCAAGGCTTTGAGTAAACGTCACGTCGTGGGCTGGGGGCCCTCCTAGGGTGGGCTTTTACCGCATTGTGAGGTTGCTCCGGTGGTCTCCTTGAACAAGTGGCTGTGTTCTCGCTGTATCATGCCTCGTTAGTTAGACTGAGGGGTGAACCAAGTGCTCTACCTTGCAATCACGATTTGCGTGCACTAACATGGCCATGCTGTCCCCGTAGATGATGCTCCTGTCGTGAAATTTTCAGCATGCTCGCTTGTCATGTTGCTAACTCCATATAGTGCCAACGAAGGTCGCCTTCACCCCATGAGCAACGAACAGTGGGTTGAGTTGCAGAATGCACGCTTCGATCCTGCGACGAACTACGATTGGGCTCGGCTGCAGACTGGAACAGCGCGGTTGTACAGACGGCCTTCGCCTAGGACTCGGAACAGCAGTGGGACGGTTGTTCAGGTAGCCCTTTCACCTAGACAGGGACGTGAGGAGTGTGTTTAGACGGCTTCGAGTGGGCAGAGACGTGAGGAGTGTGTTTAGGTACGAGATGAATGCTTCTGTGTAGTCGAAATAAAAGCTGTATACTACTTCTCTGCTGATGTCGATGTGACATGGTGCTACCCGGATCTGGATCTTACTCGGCAAGAGGTTATTTCCTGAGTCTAATTTAACTTTCTACAGTATGTCCATCTATCAGCTCGTGCCCGAAAGCTATCTCCAATCCCGGCCCGACGGGGACGGGCCAGGCTCAATGCAACAGCTGCCCTGCGGTCGTAGCCCTGAACACGATCGCTATGTCCGGTTGGAGTAGTTCTAGAACTAATTTATTCCGTGCCATCCAGCCGAGCCTCGTCCGCTCGCCGTTCGCCACTGGGGGCCGATGATTCGGGGCAGCCTTACCGAGCGGAAAGGACAGGCTGTACATCCGTACTACGGTAACGGCATTGTCCGATCGTCTGTGGCATAGTGACGTCATGTGGGAGATAACGCGCGCGATTGTCGTTGAAGTACCGTGAGGTGATGTCGGATGGGCGGGTTCATTGGGATGGATACCGAGGACAGGAAGCAATGGGATCTAGGGAGAGACATCACGGTGTTTGAAGCTTATCTCCGATCGTCTGCGCTCCTCGAGGGATGTGCACGCATCCAATTGTGGGTCTCCGAACTCTCGGTATCCCTTCTGCATCCGTAGTTCTATGGGTCTCCGAAATAGCGGCATCCCTTCTCTACAGGATGCCCTGTAGGTGATGCGCCTCGAGTGCCTGCAGATCCAAGTGTTCTAAATGAGGATACCGTCAATGCGCAACTTTCGAGAATCCCATTGCTATCAGTCTGATACCTCGCACATGTCGAATCTGATGAAAAAATAGAAACGAACGCTGGACGTCAACATTTCTTCAGCTCTTATCAGCCCAAGATATACTGGTGTACTGCATGTTAACTAGCTCGAGAACAGTAGCTTCGTGGCTTCATGTTCGCCTTGGCGGTATACTCTAAGACGGAAGCGTCAGTCATCATCAGCCCTCTTGTAAACAGAAGTTCAGCGAGTATCTCGGGACAAGTTGTGACGTCATCCAGACATCAACGGAATGCAAATGGTCGGTTTGAGAAACTCATGTTCTTTAATCGAAGATCAATGAGGAATTGACATGACAGACTGGAGATTTTATACGTCCAATATCCGCTGTCCCACATCGTGCGGGCCCAGATTAGCATGTCTTGGTGGCGGATTAGTTCTAAAATGTTCGACCCTGCAAGGCTGCGGTGGCCCTAGCGAGCTGAACCTGCCCCGGAGATACTCGTGGCCGGGGCGGGCCGCCCTCGAAAGACGCCTTGATTATGCAGCGGTGCGACTGTTAAAGTAACAACATCAGCCACCTCACAACCAAATATCTCAACGCTGACAGAGAAACCAATCGGATACACATCATGGGCAGTGGAGCAAGCAAAATGGGCGGCGTTGTGCCTGCAATGTTTCGCGAGAGCTTCAACATGCCAGAACCGGAGATTTCGGAGAAGAATACACCTGATCAGACTGGTCAGTATCTTCCTCCACTCTCTATCAAGGACTTCCGACTTACGTTGATTCAGGGCGCGTCCACTTCGTAACCGGAGGGTATACTGGCGTCGGTCTGGCCCTCTGCCACATGCTCTACGCCGCGAATGCGAAGATCTACATCGCAGGCCGTTCCGAAGCCAAAGCCAACAAGGCCATATCCGAGCTGCGCGCCGCACACCCCGACTCAAAGGGCACTCTGACCTTCATCTCCGTTGACCTTTCCGACCTGCGCACCATTGCGCCCGCGGTCAAATCCTTCACCGATCAAGAATCAGACCTCCACGTCTTGACCAACAATGCCGGCGTCATGGTGCCTCCAAAGGGCAGCGTTGGTGCCCAAGGCAAAGAACTGCAACTGCAAACCAACTGCCTGGGCCCCTTCCTCCTCACGGAGCTGCTGCTGCCTACTCTCAAACACACTGCGGCGAAGAGTCCTAAGGGTACCGTTCGCGTCACCTGGGCCGCTAGCTTGACGCAGCTGTTCAGTCCCCCGGGCGGCGTGACCTTTACATCGGGCCCGGATCCCGAGCCTGTGGTTCCAGACGTCAAGCACGTCGCCTACGCAATGAGCAAAGCGGCGAACATCTTGCTGGCGGCAGCGCTGGCACAGCGGGTCTCGAAGGATGGGATCATATCGTTGAGCTTCAACCCTGGAAACCTGGATTCCGAGCTTCAGCGTCATGTGCCGATGTGGCAGAAGCTGATAACTGGATGGTGGCTCCTGTTCCCCGTGCGGTATGGTGGGTGCACCGAGCTTTGGGCAGCGCTGGGTGATGTACCGGAGGAGAAGAATGGGTCGTATGTTGCTCCTTGGGGCCAGCTGGCGACGCCGAGGATGGATATTGTTCCTTCTATGCGGAGCAAGGAGGATGGTGGAAATGGGCGGGCGGATGAGTTCTGGGAGTGGTGTGAGAGGACTACGGCGCCCTTCAGGGACGTTTCGACTTCATCTTCATAGTTGTCTTCCGTTGTGCTGTACTGGAAATGTAATTGGTACTCGGGTGGATCGGAGCGAAGCGGTCTTTGTTCTCTTTTCAAATACCCTCGTTTTTCGACTTACTTCGGCAGGGCCCGGTTTTTCTTCACTATCAAATGTGTCAACACGGTCGCTCATGTCTTGACCAAATTTTGAGGTCATTCAAACACCGATTACCGTTTCATCTGATATGCGTTGATAGAAGATACTTCGTTCAATTCTGATGAAGTTACGACGCTTCCGTCAGGAGTTAAAGCAGATACCGAATTCCAATCGTCCCATCGTGGCTTCCAGCATAATGAAATCCATTATTTGCCAGAGAGGGGATGCACCTTCCTTATATCCCACTGCCAACAACTGTGTCAGCATGAATACGCGCTTGGCCGATGCTTTGTGCTTATTTCGTAAGCTTGGCCTAGGATCTAAGCCCAGGGTCGCAGTCCAACCTCATCACATCACCAATTCATCATTTCAAGACGCATTCTTCACTCTTCGTCATTAGAAGGCCCCTATACTAAGCCGAATATCAGCAGATCAGCCACCCATTGCAGTCATATCTCCGCAAATCCCGCTAAATCCAACTAGAGGGTATATCTGAAGTTCGCGTCGCCTCCCTCAATCCTCCTCTCTCCCCGTTCGGCCTGACGGTTTCTGCGGATGAAGACGGGCGTCAACATCAATACGATGGCAATCACAATCAGCTGGCTCGCAAGCGCAGCCCACAGTCCGGGAAGATAGGTCGGCGCGTCTTGGTCGCGGAACACGAGCGAACCGATGATGCCACCAATACCACCCTGAAGAATTAGCTAAAGTGGTTTCAAATGGAGTGTACAACTTACAAAACCAACGAGAGTCGCGCTGCAGAAAGCGCGCTTCCAGTGTCCGCGGATGTTGTTCGCCTGGTACGTCATAATCGCCGGCACGTTGGCGTTTGCACCGGCCGTCACGAGGAACACGCCGAAGTACCGCACGCCAACGTTGTGAACCCATCCGATGAGTGGCAGGCCGATGATGCAAAGGAGGGCATTGAAAAGGATGATCGGCCCACGGAGACGATACTTGTCGCCGAGCCATCCCGTCAACCACATATTCAGCCCGGCCAGTGCGTAGGGCGGAGCGACCAGACACTGCGACGCGCCAATACCGAAGCCCATCCCGCGGCGCAGAATAACAGGCAGGAAGTAGGCAATAGCGTAGGTCACCGTCGTAGTCATGCCGAAAAGCATGGCGAAACCCCAGATCTTGAGATCGAGACCCGCGCCCAGGAACTTCCTGATGTCGAAGGGTTCGGTGTCGGCATCGCCGCGGTCAGCGTTGACACGCGCCACAATAAAGCGCCGCTCGCGGTCAGTGAGGAAGCCCTTGTTCCTCCGCTTGTCGTCTGGGAAACCGACGAGGCCGAACCAGCCGTAGACGGCGACGAGGCACGTGATGATGCCCTCCATGATGAAGATCCAGCGCCAGCCCTTGTATCCGCGGAGACCTTGCATTTGCATCAGGCCGAAAGCGAGAATGCCGGAGCAGCCAGATGCGACACATCCGATGATGTAGAAGAAGGAGTACCGCTTGTGCATGTCGTAACGGACATACCACGTGCTAGGGAGGTTAGGAGAAACACTATGGAAACGCAAGGCTGACCAACCTGAGCAGATACACGCATCCCGGGAAGAAACCAGCTTCTAAAATCCCGAGGATGACACGCAGGGCGGCGAGCGTATCCCAAGTTTTGGAGAAACCCATGCCGATTGTGCAGATGCCCCACAGCAAGGTGATAACCGAGAGATGCAGACGTGGACCCAGGTACCGAATGACGACGGTCGAGGGAAACTGGAAGACGACATAGCTGGCGAAGAAGACGAGTGTGATGATGGAGTAGCGCATGCCAACGAGCTTGAGGTCAATGGCCATCCTTGAGAGGTTAGACATGGTCCGGCATTACCAAAAGACGACATACCCTGCGATCATGGTGGCACCCAAGTTGGTCCGGTCCATCAACGAGATGCAGTACATGATGCCCACAGTTGTCACCAGGCGCCGGTCGACGCGGTGGATGATCTTCTTCTGCTCTTCGGGCGAGAACTCGTGCAGGATGGAGTTATCGTCGGCGCTGCTAGGCGACGTGTGGGCGCCCTTCTCAACGTACACTCCTCCGTCATCTCGCACCGTCGAGGGCTTCTCAAAAGGGACGTCCGCCGTGGTGGCCATGGTGGTGGATGGAAGCTGAGGTTTGGAAGAATGTAACCCAGCTGAGGGGCTCCTCGACCCAAATATGCGAAGAAGATGAGGGAGTCTGATGTGTGGAAAAGACACCCACGGGGACCGACCATCTTTATCCCCTTCCAAACCGGGCAACCCTTCACCCAAGGTCCAGGCCTGATCCCCAACTGGCATCATAGCACTCCCACGACCACGGTAACCCCTCACCATCGCTTCGCCTGCTGTCAAAATTGACGGCCAGTCACGATGCAGCCCAGCGGCGCCAAGTTGCCTTCATGCCTCGCTTTGGCCACCGCCCTCCGGGGAGCCCGCCGATCACGCCCCTCAAACGCTAACGACTCCACGAGCGAGATGCGACTAACTCGATTTCTCCACTTCTGAAGAGCGCTACGATCCTTTCCCTGCTCCTACACGCCGCGGTTCGTGGATAACGACGGTGGACTGGTGTTAGTTCCTCAGGTCAGCACTTTTCCCCGCCTTGACAAGACGACGAGTGAAAGTCAGCAAGGCCTAACCATGCCGCCCCGGGCAAGCGGCGATGCAAGGTGTGAAGTCGAGCATACGAAAGACCAGGGAATCGCCCGCACGCACGACCGGAACCAGCGAGCATCCAAGCACGCCAAGCAGCTGTAATGTGCCAGGCTAGGAAATGGACACGCGAGATATGGAAGCTGAGTTGCTGCTAACGACGTCAGTTGCCCAGACTGTTCTGCTTGCTACCCCAGCCGCCCAGCAGCGCCCGCGCCTTTTCCCCGCAAACCTGGGGAAAGCGCGCGCCAAGATACCAATGATATCGTCTGTTTCGCGCCACGGCGAGGCTGGTCGCCCACGACGATATCGAGTAAGGCACGGTGCGTGTTTTGCTTGGTTGAAGACTAAGAGCGGGGCCTCGGTCTCGGCTCTGCCCGACGTGCGGCGGTTGGTCGCGTGGGAGGCTTGGAGAAGGCTAAGGCTTCGCGATGTCGTGAGGAGAAAGGCGAGCACAAGGCCGCAAATCTCCGCGTGGAAAAGGGCCGTTGCATGGTTCGTCGTGTGGCTTGCACGTGGATTGCTGTCAGTTCGTCTACGGATATACCAAACCTATAGCCATAATCTCACCTCAGTCTGCCATGCACCACATAATCCCTTCCCGAACCTCCAATATGCGCACCTACCCAATCCCAACCCCCCGGGGGCAATCCCCTCCCAAGCCGGCCACGTCCCGCATCGAGTAACTAACGTCCGTAGTCTGCCCGCGTGCGCAACGAGGGGCGGGGCCTGTGGATCCCCTGGTCGCATGGGTTTTTCAGGTTGCATCTAGCATCCAGCCTCGCGGGCGGGCAATCCCTCGCTGCGACGCTCGAGCTTACTGTCTCAGGGAACTCAATATTTCGCTTCACCACACGCTGCGCAGCGTAGTATTCTCCGTTCATTTGAGCGACAGGGACCAAAACTCCCCATCCCGTCTCCAACCCGGGTAACAAGACTAGTGGCCCAGACCCGCGTCACGTCCTGGCGCTCGCTTGAGCGCACCGTGCGCACATACCGGGATGCAGATGTTCGTCAGTCAGACGAGCACCCGTTCATCGCCATGCGAAGTCGTCCCTAATCGCCGCCAAATGGGCACACCAGCCCGGCCGTACAGCACAGTAGTCTACGCAGTAGCATTCTGCGGCCTGGCGTTGTAGTCCGGCAGCGATGCCACACAGGGCACTAGACTTGCCGTCGCACACTCCCGGGCCCATCCGACCCCGCGCGCACGATGCCGCTTACGGCGCGATCGGCCGTACGAGCGCCGGGGTGGGGCGGCGGGCTTTTCGGCGGTTGTCGCTGTGGTGGAAGCTGGTAAGGGAAGAAAGGACGAGCACTTCGGAAAGCGCAGGGTGAGGGGCCTGTGTTGTGGTCGGGGAAGGGCTTCAGTGCCGGAGGTTGGGATACCGGGATGAGGTTGACCGCACCCACTTGGCGGGCGAGCGAAAGCGGAAGGTTCGCTCTGCGACCCTAACTCACAACCGATCATCGTGAAATTACCCGCGCGTTTCATCCCACCGAAATAGCATCTCACACACAGCTACATCTCACGTCTCCCATCTCCCCGCACCACCATCTCGCTTCCCCGCGACGCCACCGCTGCCCCCTCGCCGCGCTCAGTCCCGCACCTGCATCCCGCGGCCCTTTTATGCACGTCGTGCTGCAGCCCAAGACATACCACGCTCCCCGCCCCGCGCGCGGAACACATTTCACGGTGCCCCGCGCCGCTGTCGTGGGGAGGGGAAGCCGTCTTGGAGCAAGGGAAAGTACCGAGGCACGGCGGGAGGCCGAAGCTATGCCGCTCCAAGGCTGGACTCCAAGGCTGGCTAAGGTCTAGAGCGATAGGTAGGCGTTCTTAATACTGATGGACGTGAGTCGGCGATGCTGGATCGAGGCGGAGGCGGGGTTTTCCTCCCCCGTGTGTTGTTGTTGGTGGTGGTTTGAGAGGATGAATCGTGATAGAATCGAGATGATGGCGGACGTGCTCACCCCAGGATCCACTTCCCCGGCTTGGATGAGCTCCACATTTGATATCGGATGTGGCGACACTGGTGCGGAGACGCATCGAGTCCCGGCCCCGCTATCCCCGGCTTCTACCGTACTGGAGGTGAGATGTCGTCCAGCAGGATTTTGGGAGGATATCGATCGAGGAGATCTAAGGATGGGAGGTACCTCCGAGTTTGTATTGTTTGATGGGCGCTCTGAGTTGGGAACGTAGACCCGAACTGCTGCTCGTCGTTAATGATAATGTTACACACGGGCACCCATGAGATCACGTACTTGAGTATGTTCCTTTACGTATACCATTATGCTACTTCGAACTCCCAGCGCCAATTCCCCATTTGCCTGCCAAGTTACCGTTTCTTGGGCGCTTCACTAAGCCTTCATCCGAGTCACGCCTCACGCCTCACAGCCGCCATCGTCAACGTCGCAGCGAGGTATGGCAAACCATCACGGACCATATCGCATTATCGTATCAACCTACTCCACCCCAGCTCCAGTCCTCCTCGCCCACCCACGACGCGAACCTCGGCACCCCCTCAACGTCACTAGATCGCGCCACAACCCCACAACCCGCCCCACAACCCGCCCCACAACCCGCTCTAGAACCCGTGCCACCTACACAGTCTTATTGAACACATCCTCCTCATCCGTCACACCAGGCGCCATCTCGTGAATCGCATCGCGGCGCGCTTGGTCCTCGCCGCGCAATCTAGACTCAGCCTCGATGTCTTGGTCCTCCGTGACGATAGCCGTGATATTATCGCCAGGCCTGATGTCCGCCGCTAGACTCGGCGCTATGGGCTCGGCTTGGTCGCCTGCTGCCTCGGCGGCGGCAGTTTCGATCAGAGCATCGACTTGCGTGGTCAGGCTACCTGGCGCGGGGGTGAGGACGGGGGTGGGAGCGGCGTTGCCCTGGTTGTTATTATTGTTGTTGTCGCCGCCGCGGGAGTGGTCGATTAGCGGCGAGTCGTCGTTGTAAAGACGGAGGAGCATGGCTCTGGTTATGTTAGACAGTCCCTCGAAGAACGAAGAGGACACTCACTTCCGCTCCTCCTTCGGCAGCATGAGATTCAACGAGGAAATACCGCGCCACAGCGGGAGGACAATACGCTCCCTACACAAGTCAGCAAACCATCATCAACGCTGGCGATTACATACTGAAAACCATCCTCGTCGTCCGACGGCTCGACCCGCAGCACGCAGCACCCCATGCTTATATCCCGTACGCGCTCCGCGATCTCACCCATCTTCTTCCAGCCCTCCCCGCTCATCTTGGGGAACATCTCGATCAGCAGCTTGCGCAGCGTGGGCCGCTTGGTCAGGCGCACCACGCGGCCCTCGCCGACCCAGGGCTCGATGATGGGCATGCCTTCGGACTGGATCCGCCACCGGCATATATCGTGCCCCTGGGAGTCTTGCTTCATGAACATCTTGACGCCGCACTGCACGAACTTCATGCCCTTGCCCTCGTTCATAACCAGGATGTCGCGCGCTAGGGTCGAGGTGTAGTATACGGCCTTGACGGGCTCGCCCGTCGCGTTGCGCACCATGAAGCGGTCGCGGGGGAAGCGGGGTGAGATTTCGTAGAAGGCGTATATTCGTTGCAGCTCTGGGTGCTCGGGGTCAAGGTACTTGTACGGCTCCTCGTGCATCTGGTTATTCTTCTTCTTGACGGGGAAGTCGGCGGGTTCGCTCTTGATGGGGATGTCGGCAGGCTCGTTTTTGACGACAGGTGTTTCGACACCATCCATCGGGGTCGCAGCAGAGGGGGCTTCCTGAACGGGTCCACCTGTTGCTTCTTCCTCCATCTTGACGTCCGCCTGAGTTTCCACCGCCTCCTCCTTAACAGGTTCATCCACCTTGACCTTCTTGGCCGTGGGCGAAATATCCTCGTCAAAGGCGCGCTTCTTCGGGCTCCCCGGCGCCGAGCTAGCAGCACTCCGCTGTGCACTCTTCCATTCCGGCTTGGGCTTAGGCGCGCTCTCCGGCCTCGCCTTGATCTCCGAGCGCTTCTCGAGCACCGTGATGAAGAAGCCTCCCGTGTCCTGGTAGTGAGGGTACACCCTGATGCACCGCTCGTACGGAATAGTCTCCTCGCCGTCTGCCATCTCGGGCGGGAACATGCCCTCCTGAAGCCGGGCAAAGCCTTCTTCCGACTCCGCCTCCGCCATAGCAGTTTCAACATCCTTCCACGAACTCCATATCCGGCCCTGCTTGTCCATGACCTTCCACTGCTTCAGGCCGGGTGCGCGTCGCAGGCCAGGGAGCTCCTTGCTGCAGTCGATGACGTTGACCTTCTCCAGACCGCCGCATCGGTCAATCGCAGTGGCGATCACGGCTTCGTTCTCCACCGGGTTTAAGCTGCACGTCGAGTAGACGACGCGGCCGCCGACCTTGAGCATTTGAAGCGCACGGACCAGGATGCGCACTTGCATGATATACAGTCCTAATCCGTTGCCAGGAATCCAATCCTTCCAGATGTTGGGGTTCTTGCGTGTCGTGCCGTCGCCGGAACAGGGGACATCAGCCAGGATCCGGTCGAACTTCAGGTACTTGGCTGTAGGCCCGGTGCTGGGGATACGTATGGACGGGAACTGGGTGGCGTCGTGGTTTGTGACGATCAGGTTCGGCGAGTTGAGACGCTTGACCTGGTGCACCAGCATCTGTGCGCGCCGATAGTCGACGTCGTTCGCAATCAACAGGCCCGTCGATCGCCCATCATCGCTCCAGTCTCCCTCATTGAGGGCTTGCTCCTTGTCCAGCGTCTCAATCCCGCCGGGTGTAACTTCACGGCCGTCGCCGCGGCCAATCTGCTGCAGAACGTGCCGAATGCGAGCCTCCTCCCCGCGGTGCACCATCTCAATAAGCTGGGCCGACTTAGAGCCCGGTGCAGCACAGAGATCCAGTACCGTCATGCCGGGCTTGATGTCCATGAGCAGAGGCGGGATCATGCTCACGATCTCCTGGCGGGAGATGTTGCCCACGCTGGTCTCGGAGACCAGGAACTTTTGGAAGGATGAAAACGGCGGAAACTTGCGAATGACATTCTTAGGTGTAGTCATGGCCCACGCCAGTTTCTCCGGAAACCACTCCACCGGCCGCGGCGGCTCCACCGTCTCGCCATTGTACTTCACCGACGTGATTTCTGGGACGTAGTGATCGACGAGGCGCTGCTGGACAGCGAGAGCATGGCTGCGGGGTATTAGCTATACGAAAATATGCGGGGCGTGAGCCTCGGTGCTCGGCTTGAAGTGATTAGTCTTCAGTCCGACGTACCCCTTGGAGCCACAGAAGCGGAAGCTGTTAGGAAGTTCCCGACGCAAGGCAGCCCAGAACTCCTCCTTCTCGTTATCCGGCACAATCGCCAGCTCGTTATAGTACTTCTCAAAGCTGTCATTGTGCTTGTCTATAACAGCGGCGTCGGTACGCGTGTTGTTCCAGGTGTCGCTCCGGGGAGCACCTCTTCCCCCGCCGCCTCGACCACCACCACGACCACGCTTCTACTGTAAGTTAGCGGAGCATTGGACACTGAAGACCAATCGAGAACTCACGCCTCCACGGAAATTCTTGCCCATGATTGCTGTTGGGTATTGTTGTGGAGAGAAAAGTGTTGGAGGAGACGCCGACTGGAATTTCAACAGGGCCCCGCAGAAGTTTTGGAGCTTCGCAACCTAATTTCTGCCCCACAACTTTTCTTGGCCAATCATGCGCCACTTGCCCACGCTACCGCCTGCGAACTCGCGGGTATGCAACGCGCTACACGACTATATTGTGGGGTCCTCACTATACGAATGACATACGTCGAGAGTGTACTATACGAGTATGTGTTTATCTGAAGCGGACCCTCAGGTCGCAGTGCTTGCTCACAGTTTAGGAGGCGCAAAAGGTCTTCAAATATCAGTGAAGGCACACCATTCACCTCAGCCTTACGCCGCTTGCACTGCAATCACGCGGAGACATCAAGTGAAACTCATAATATTCCAGCAAGGCCAGATCAAGTAGCATCCCCCGCAAACTCCATAGCGTAAAGATACAACCAGATCACAGCAGCTCCCTTGGGTGGCCCGTCTCGGAGCCCTTTTTGCGTCCCCATGTACCGTTATTCTCGCCTCGATACAACTGATCCTTCCTACATCATCCATACTTCAAAGTTAAGTTGGAAACGACACCCATTCCACTACTGCTACATTCAAGCCTTCCGCTTCTGGGCCTCGCCCTTGGCATTCTGCGCACCAGTGGCCACCGCCTCGGCAGCCTTGTCCTTTGCATCCTTGGTCTTGTCCGCGACCTTGTCCGCAATCTCCTTGGCCTTGGCCTTGACCTGAGCCGGAGCCGGAGCGCCGCCGCCCGTGAGCATGGTCAGGAGAATGGAAACGAAGACCAGGGCAACGGTGAAGATGGTGCCACCGACCTCAGGAACAGTCTTGAATGCCTCCAGAACGTCGACCTTGGCGATCGCCATGAACTTCTCAACCTTTTGGGTGATGAACTTGATCGGGTCTTCCTTCAGGGTAACCGGGGTCTCGGGAGTATCGGCCTTCGGGTCCTCTTCCTTGGGCTTGGTGGCATCCTCCTCAGCCTTCTCAGCCTTGACCTTCGGCTCGAACGTCTCCTCACGGAGCTTGTTGGCATCCTCAAACGAGTGGCCGACGTAGATGTTGTCGAAGAGCATGTTGTTCTGCATCGTCCACAGCTCAAAGCCAATCTGCTCACGTTAGAAATGGTCACTGGCGTAAGAGGTGAGTAACTTACAGCGCCCATGGGCTCGAAGTTGGCGGGGTGCTTGTCCTCGTAGTAGTCAGGGTTCGCAATCTTGCGCGGCTTCCAGACTCCTTTGTACTTGGGGTTGTCGATGAACGGCGCAGTCCACTTGCCCTTGTAGGCCGGGTTGCTCTTCATCGGCGGCTCCCACTTGCCGCAACCAGACGCCTCGCTGCACTTGGGGTTGGGCACCTGGGGCGCGACCCAGTCACCATCCTCCTCATCATCCCAGTCCTCGGGCTTCTCAGCCTCCGGATCAGGGATCATAGTGGGCTCATCATCGAGCCAGTCAGCGGGCTTGGTGGCCTCCTCGTCGACGATCTCGAAGGGCGCATCCTCATCCCAGTCCTCAGGCTTCTTCGCGTCGGGGTCCGCAATGCGGGCCTCATCAACCCAGTCCTCGGGCTTCTTGTCCTTGGGGTCGTCAATCTCCTTCTCGGGGTTGACAGACGGTGTGAAGTCCTCGAGGAGGCTGCCGGACTTGGCCTCCTCACCATCAATGTTGATGGCGAAGGTGTTGTTGGGGTGGACAATGAGCGTGTACAGTGTCGTGGTCTTGACGGTGCGAGCCATGGGCGGGTTGTTGAGGTGCTTCTCCTCATATTCGCCAGTCTTGGGGTTCTTGTGGCGGAAGATGAAATGGACCTGGGCTATTAGCTGAAGTTTGGAAGCAGACTCAAAGTAAGCATGCCTTGTTGGTAGCACCACACTTGTCAGGGCCAAACATGATGATGTAAGGCGAGGCGTTGGAGAACTCATCCAGATGGAGCTTCTTGTTCTCCTGGAGGAGCTTCAGATAGGCGCCACCGCACTCGAGACCATCTGATTTGTTAGCACGACACTTTTGGTCACAACGGCGAATGTACCTTGAAGCTTGACTTCGTACTGGACCACCAATGGCTTGCCCTTCGGGTTGATGGGCTTGGGGAACTTGGCCGAGATGGCGTGGTGGGCAGCCTTGTCCTTGACAACGAGACCCTTGTCACCGACGGTGCCGGCCAGAACGGTCGGCTCCTCGACGGCCCAATTGCCAATGTAGGCCCACTCCTCCTCAGACGACTTGTCATTCTGCTTCTTCGCATGGGAAGCCTTCCACCTCGATTCCCAGTCGTCGGTGAACTGCTCAAGGAACGGAGCCTTGAGGGAGGTGGGCTGTGGAATGTCAGCAGCTGTTACGACCATGTGACAGTGAGGGCGCGGTCAACTCACAGTGAAGGTAGGCTTCACGATCGAGGTCGCCGATGAGACGATTTCGGAAGCAGCCTCCTTGATGTCATCCGTGACATCGGCATACGCGGTAGCACACAGTGCCGCCGCGGCAGCGAGTTGTGTGATGCGCATCTTTAGCTCAGCGTAGCTTGCTCAGCTTCGACGGGTGAGGACAGAGCAGTGGCAGCAGCAACAGAGACCAAAGACAATTGGTCCGATGGTGTGCGGTGAAGTTAATGGAAGTTTGGGTACAGAGAGGTTCCTGTTGAGGAGGACTTGGGAATGGAGTTGGAGGGTGAGGCTAATAAAGCCGTGGAGAGGTTGCGCGAATCGAAACCGTGTTCTCTTGGGAAGACCGATGCTCCAGCGCTTCTGGAACAATCCTTTCTCCGAAACGTACCACCCCAGCACGTGCATGCAACTAGCACTCTGCTGCGACCGTTAGAAAGCGCCCCTCTGCATCAGCCACTTCTCTATTTCTGTGAAGGCTGTTAATTCATGCATGGGCGCTGGCTACACCTTCACTGCTATGTGCGTTGGTTGCTATTTTGAATTGTGTACGTTCGTCTGCGTAGCAGCTCACAACGTCCGCCAGAGAGAGCCGTGAGAGCATCGCTTACCGATTATCCTCCGACGCAAGGGTCCCATCCGATCACCGAAAACCTCCACGTATATGCTTCTGAACCGCTCCTCCCTCAATCAATAATCAATCCTCAATCAATGCAGCTTCTGGCCATAGAGCCAAGAAAACGCAGCCCTAGATGCCATCACAATCCTACGGTGAATAAATATATACCGAATATGTTGGTTCGAGTCTTTTCTCTGCTTTCATGTTTCTAAAACGGCGAGCGGGCTTGCCTCTGATAGACATGTATTGTGTCTTATTGTCCAGGGCATCACTGTTGGACCTCAGTATGCTTTGCAAAAGTAAATAGCCGCAGCCATGAGCCTATCACTTGTCCTACCTGTCAAACCCTCGTGGCTCCGCTGTTGTAATTGAGAGTGCTGTCGGATTTGACACCTTGCCTTTCGGTTTCACCCTTGTATGCCACGACGGGCAAGTAACCGGGTTGAACCCCGGGGATCAAGGCTGCGCAAGGTCACTAGCCGCAGCTGATCGGCATAGATGAACTGGTCTCGGCCACTGTGGACACCAAGCCGGGCAGGCTCACGAGCCGCATTGTTATCAGAAACCGACATCATCAACCAGGTTCTCACTCATATTGCCTGTAAGTGCCATCATTTCATTGAGTTACAGCAAAGGAGTCATGCCAGCAAATCAATCCAGAGGCAGTTGGCCACAACTTCCCAACGCCATCACCCAACACCAATCGCCTGCCAGACCCACACTCGTAACCCCAGCCGGGAACACCAAAACACCGTTGTCTCCAGATCCGCAGTCATAAAAGTCATTCCACTTCCATCCTCCAGCATGCCAGCCTACTCGTCTCCAGTCTGAATTCCCTCAAGGCTAGCTTTCGCACGCTCACCCTCCGCCCTGAACACCCTCACCATGGCCTCACACCTCGAGCGCAGATTGCCAGCGCTGTGGCTGGCATTGTACCGAAGCCACTCAGCAACGGTCATGTCATGTTGGTCGGGGCCCATTTCTTCCAGAATCCTCTCAACCACGTCTTCCAATTCCTCGGGCTCCATATCATCGAGTTCCACATCATCCGGCACTCCGTAGACAGCGCCTTCCTCGTTCTGTTCATGATCCTCTGCCGCGTGGTCGCCTAAAAGACGCATCTTCAGAGGGCTTCCTCCAGCGGCAAGGACAGTCTCGATGTCCGCGGGCGACCAAGGGACTACCGACTTCGCGACATTGCGGCGGGACGGGGACTGCTGCGGCGTAGTAGACCTGAGTGGCACCCGGGTGACCGTCCCTGGCATGAGGTCAGGAATCGCGCCCAGACCGCGGTTCGCCGTAGGCGAGTCTTTGCCCGGTGACGAATAAACCTCTGGAGGTGGGCGGTTTTCGGCGTTCGAGCTTTGTGGCGAGATAGAAAGAGAGTCCTGATTAATTGGCGTGAACCTCTCTCCAGGCGTGAGTTGTGTACCGGGTCTGAAGCCCTTTCCGGGGGTGAACAAGCGATTTCCAAGGCTGCGCAAGCTTTCGGCATAGCTTGCACTTGTGCCAGGAGCGTCACGACGGCGAATTGGCGTCGGAGTGGCCAGTTCCTCAGGGAGAGGAGAGTCGGTGTCGCTAGGGACAGGAGTAGCATGATTGGGGGGGGTAGGCGCAGCGACCATGTAATGCTCAGGAATCTCGTTTTCGTCCTGGCCTTGAAGAACCTGGGACGGGGTTGACTCGCGCTCAGGCGCCGAGAGCTCCGAGAGCGGCATGCGAACGGAAGAAATGAGCGGTTCATGGTACTGTTCCGGCGTAGCGAGCACAGGCTCCGGCTCAAATTCGGGTTCGGGCACGGGTTCGGGAGACGGAGCTTTCGCCGGCTTCTTGGCCTTCCGACCTTTAGGCGCGGGTTTAGCAACCTCCACAATTGGATGGCCAGCCCCTTCCTGCGCGGTGGAGGCCTCTTCTGCGGCTTTCTTCGTCTTGCGGGCGCGCTTGGGCTTCGGTTCTTCGACCTCAACCTCGACCTGAACATGCGAGTTCTCGATGATAATAACGGACTGTTCGACCGACTGAAGCTTCGTAGCACCATCGCTGGTACGCTTCGTACCGCGCTTAGCTGGAGTCATGGTAGGCGTGCTGGCCGACACGAGCGAGTTTTCGACGGCCCTCTGGAGCTCCAGATGCAACTGGCTCTCGTCCTCGCTCAACCGGTTCCGCGCTCCGTTCGAGGGAGGCTCCTGAGGTTCCTGGTCCATGACCCAGTCTTCAAGTGCCGACGGCTTCTGGGTGCGACTAGCCTTGCGTGTCTGCTTCTTCGGGAGTTCAGTGGTCTCCTGAACCACGTCGGCATCGGCCATAACGGAATCGTCAATCTGCTTCTTGCCACGCGTCTGCTTCTTGGGAGGTGCAATGACTTCTTCCATCGCGTAGCCATTGTCAGCGACCGAATCGTCCAATGCACCCTTCTTGCGGCGCGTCTGCTTCTTCGGAGCTTCCACAGGCTCTTCGATGGTCATGACGGAATTGTCGGCCGCAGCCTTCCCGCGGCGTATCTGCTTCTTGGGAGGTTCGATGTCGCCCTGGACAGATTCAACGCCGTCCATGACAGAGTCGTCAATCGTAGTCTTTCCACGACGAGTTTGTCTTTTAGGCTTTTCTTGCGTAATGATGACGGAGGCCTCAACGTCCATTGCAGAGTCATCGATCGTGGCCTTTCCGCGGCGTACTGACTTCTTCGGCTCGATAATGGATGCCTCAACATTCACCGCAGAGTCATCGATCATGGCCTTTCCACGGCGCGTCGTCTTCTTCGGCTCGATAATGGATGCCTCATCATCCATCACAGAGTCATCGACCGTGGCCTTTCCACGGCGGGTTCGCTTCTTTGGCTCGGGGGCTTCGTTCATTTCCTCGTCTTGGGAGAAGTTCGCAATGGATGATTCTTCAGCAGTAGCCTTCTTGGCACGTTTGGCACGCGGCTTCGCGGCAGCTTTAGCCTTGCGCTTTGTGCCAGAGGCCGTTGTGGCAGTCGTCATGATGCTATCGTCTGCGGCAACGGAAGAATCACCTATTGAAATGTAAGATGGCGCTTCAGCGAATGTGACGCTCTGAGAGGACTGGCGAGCTGTCCGCGAAATGCTACCTTTGCGGCCTTTGGTACGCTTCTGGTTCCGGTATTTCTCGGTGAGCTCGAAGAAGACACAGTCCGGACGGCGCTGCTTATGTTCTTTTCTGCTAGAGGTAAGTCTGGGACCGTAATACATCATAGGGAACGTACACTGGGTCATCTTTGGGCTCCCAACCGTCAAGGGAAAGGCCGCAGTAAAAACAGGTTGCTCCGTCCTCGTACTCGGGGCTCGGATCGTAGCACCACCCGGCCGACGCCATCTAGATGCGTTAGCGACACGTCAACAGACCAAGAGCGGTGACGCGCTGGTACCGACCTTTGCGATTTTGCATTTCCATCCTTTCTTTTGTTCGTGCGGCCAAGCATCGGTAAAGGTATCCTTGCGCGCTTCGAGAAACTCTTCGGCCATAGGGTCATGGTCAACTTCTTCTCCCAGTGCCAGACGATTGCCAATATCGCTGTTGATGGCCCAGCCGCAGGCCGGTTGGCACTTGAGATGCTCTACGCTAGGGATGTCCGTTGGCTCCCAATCGACAATTTGGACAAAACACATGAAGCACTGGGTGTTGTCGAGCTTGTCATGTTCGGGTCTGTAGAAGAAGCCAGCGCGAGCAAGCTGCGCCGCGTTAGCGCGTTCCCAGCATCCACAATGCGCTGCATACCTCTTCTGGAGATAACTCTGCGTGCGGCCATGAGACTGTGGTCTTGGCTCCCTTCTTCGTGCCTGAAGCGCGTTGCTTGGGAAGCTGGAAGGGTGTTTCGAAAGTCGCGGTGCGCCCCGCGAGGGTGTGGACCCCTTCAGGAAGGGCCATGGTGAAGATATCGCAAGCGATGAAGGGATTCAGAGGAAAGGGAACGCGTTCAAGCGTGAAGGGCGTTGCAGAGATCTGTGCTTAACGCGCAAACTAGATGCAGGCAGGTGTTGAGGCGGTTGGGGTGTGGGAGAGGCTGAGGTGCAGTGATGTGGGGAAGTGGTGCGCGAGGAAGTCGCAGGACCAGCGCGACTTCCACAACACGAATCAAAACACACAAGCAGGGGCCACCTACGGATCATGTGATCTTCACTTTCTCGGCTTAAAGTTGATCCGGGAAGGTAGCCAAGGCGGGTAACTGGCCAAGACGACTCCACACAAATGAACAGTGGCGTCATCGTGGCTGATGCCTCGTCGGCGCCACAGCCGGACAAGAAGAGCCTCTTATTACTCCGCTACCGCTTAATCTACACAACTAACGTGTGTGTGTTCGCTAATGAGCAGGCGTGTCGGTTATAACTTCATATAGAGCTAAGCAGAAGACGATCTTTGTGCATTCCACTGCCGAAACAAGATCACCCGGCTTGTGAAAACCAGGCACTCTTGCCCTTCAGCGATTGCGATCGACTCCCCGGATGTCTCGGCGTAATGTAAGGCTGCCCGAAGCTCCGAGCCGACAGGGGTGCCAACAGCTGCGTCAGTTCCTTCTCCTTCGGCATCACCAGCAAACGCGCAACACAATTGCGCCGGCCACGACATCCCACCCGCACAACAACTTATACATCCGTCAACTTCACCAGCGTGTCTTCACTCCAGATCCTTCAATGCACCGATAGCCCGCGTGTCACATTCCAATCATGGCTTTGCTGCGTTTACCCGTAAGCTCCCCCCTCCCCACATCCATTGTCGTCATTCCCGCCCTGTTTTCTCGTACCTGACTATCAAAGCCCGTCGTGCGCCTCAACGCCGTCATGGCCACCCACCGCCAGCTCCAGAGCAACATCGCATGGCTGCAGCGCGCGCGCATCGACCACCCCCGCGCCCTCTCGTCCTCCCCCCCCCGCTTGAAGGAACAGCCGTCGCCGCCCGACGCTACCCAAGCCGAAGAAGCCGCGTCCGCCGCCGCGAGCGCGTCATCCCCGTCCCCGAAGCCCAAGCCCACGTCGCCGGACAATGTGAAGGACGAGGAGCAGAAGCGCTGGGAGGATGATCCGGACTGGAACATCACGGCGTTCAGCCAGCTCCCGTACGCGACCTTCGGGTACAACCAGCACATGCGCATCAATGCGGACTTCAAGGAGAGCCTGCGCCAGATGCTGTGGCAGTTCCGTGCGCCAATCCGCTATGCCATTGCGTATGGCTCCGGCGTGTTCGCGCAGACGGATCCCAACGCGCCTCCGACGCCGCCGAATCTCTCCCCGCATCCGAACCCGCCGGAGGCCATCGTCAAGTGGCAGAAGGGCGGGGGCAAGATGATAGACTTCATTTTCGGCGTATCTCACACGCAACACTGGCACTCGCTAAACCTCCATCAGCACCGGGACCACTACTCCTTCCTCGGCTCCCTCGGCTCCGGCGCCGTCTCCCGCGTGCAAGACAAATTTGGCGCCGGCGTCTACTTCAACCCCTACATAACCCTCAACGGCACCCTCGTTAAATACGGCGTCGTAAATCTAGACACCCTAACCGACGACCTCTCCACCTGGTCCACCCTCTACCTAGCGGGGCGCCTGCACAAACCCGTCAAAATCCTCCGCGACGACCCGCGCGTCCGCCTCGCCAATCAAATCAACCTCCTCGGCGCCGTCCGAACCGCACTCCTGCTCCTCCCCGAGTCCTTCACCGAAGCAGACCTTTACACCGCGATTGCGAGCCTCAGCTACACCGGCGACCCCCGCATGAGCCCCGCTCTCGCCGCTGAGCACCCCTCCAAGGTGCGCAACATCGTCACCCGCCAGCTCCCCAACTTCCGCCAGCTCTACGCCCCGCTCATCCGCGACCTGCCGAATCTGACCTGGACGGGTGAGGGCCTCTGGCCGCCGCCCGACGACGTCTTAGCCCAGGAGGCGGTCGCCGGCGGCGCGGCTGACGCGCCCGATGTCCGACTTGCGCAGGACCTCGACCCAAACCGCCGCGCGAATATGGTCCGCCGTTTGCCGCGCTGCTTGCGCGAGCGTGTGTACGCCGCGTACCAGGCTAAATGGCGCATGGGCCGCGCAGAGTACGAAGCGCTCCTCGCGGAGACGCGCGACGAGGATCCAGCTGGTTTCCGGAGGAGGGAGGCCGGCGAGGTTGATAGAAGGGTGGCCGCGGAGGCGGATTTACCGGATGTGGTTAGGAGGGCCGTGTATCAGACGGTTATGTGGCCGGCGACAGTGCAGAGTGTGAAGAGTTTTTTTACGGCGGGGTGGGGGAGGAGTATGCGGTATATGCGGGAGAAGAGAGAGAAGGGACGGCAGGGGAAGTAGGGGTTGGGTACATAGAGGAGAGACCGCGATTTCACTTGACGTGGAAGTAGAGCGTGAATTGATACCATAGCGCGAATGCGGCGTGTATGTTCATTGATCCATGGCCATGCACCGATGCGATGAGTATCCCCCCGCCCGTCTGATCTATATATGCTGTTCTATGCTTCATGTCCATCGTAGCCCGTCATGATTACCCGTTACCCAACCACCGAACCAGAACCAAACCCAACCGCCCATCACCGGGTATCCATCCAGATACATCAACCCACACCATGCACCACCAGCCCCGAAAAGGAAGAAAAGGGGTATAACGCTGAACGCAACCAGATCAAAAATCCAACCCTCCCACTCCTCCAATTCGACCAAAAAAAGACCTAAACCATCTCATCCCCCTTCCCCACCCCATGCACCTCCCCCAACGGCCCCATCCCACCACTCGTCGGACTAACCCCCTCCTCCAACCGTCTAGTCGAACTCCGCGCCGACCCCGCAAACACACTCGCCGTGCGGAACACACTACCCCCCGGCGTCCCCGCCCCCACCCTCGACACAGATTCATCCCCATCCCCGAGTAGCCCCCCGGGATCCCGTATCTCCATCCCCGCCCCACTTCCGCTTCCACTTCCGCCCTCGCCGTGACGCCCGTGGTGTTGTCGCCCCATGACTAGTCCTCCGATGTCGGAAAGCACATTCCGACTCCCCCTCCTCGCCCCCGCCACAACCGGCACCGGCGCCGGCCTCCCCAGCGTCACATTACTAATCCGCCTTGCGATACTGGGCCTCGCGTGCGCAGGCACGGGCGCTTCGGGGACAGGGTCGCCGAGCAGCCCACCAACATCGCAGAAGCTAACCGCGCGCTTCCGCGGCGCGTCGCGGGTATCCGGCGTCGCAGACGGGTGCGGCTCGGGCACGGCATCCATCTCAGCGTCATGCACAGCGTCAGCGTCGGGCACAAGCGTAGCCCCCGTGTCGCGGCTCGAGCCCTCGCTCGCACGGTCCGCGGCAGGCGGGTTATCCCTTTTCTCCGCCTCGTTCTCGAGGTCCGTTTTCAGCTCGGTGCTGACGGAGGGGCGGGGCGCGCGGCGGGGCCCCATTTCCTCGGTGCGGAAACACATGTCCTCGACTAGGTCGCCGTATTCGGCGCCGAGCCAGGCGTTGAGCGTCATGCGGCGGGAGGAGGAGGTGCGGTCGAAGGAGTCGGCGCCAGACGAGGTTGTCCTGTAGGCGTAGCGGTGGCGCTTGACGCCGCGGTCGCGCAGGAAGGAGCCCAGCACGATTACATTGGAGACGGCGGCGGCGGCGAGAATTTCGCCGCTGGCGAAGACGGTGCGGTATTGCTGCTTGCCGTGCCTCGCGATAACGGAGGGGACGCGGTAGGCGGTTATTCCTATTAGGATGCCGGAGAGGGAGAAGGCGAGGGTGAGGGTTATTTTGCGGGAGGCGGGGAAGGATGACGATTGGAGGACGATGGGGATGGGGAAGATGATGAGCAGGACGTCGGTTATTATGTCCGCCGTGCCCATGGTGATCAGTTGGGCGTAGCCTTGTCGGCATTGGGCGCCTGGGTCGGGGACTACTTGCCAGTAGTGCGTGATGGGTTGGCATTCGGCGAGGGTGGCGATGACGACGGCGATGAAAGTTGCTACGAGGAAGTAGCGGATGAAATGCAGGGTGTAGTTGTACGACTGCTTCCAGTGGTTCTGGGTTAATCGCTTCAGGAATTCGCTGATTGTGAACTTGGCGATCCAGATGCTGCGTCCCGTCAGAAACGGCATGATTAAACGACTACCTTCAAAACTCACTAGAGCGCATAAAAGATGCGCGCACCCAGTACAAACCGCGAGCCTAATGACCGGTGCCAAATCTGCAATTCAGTCAAGTGCTCAGTCGCAAGGTCGGTGTTATTCGTGCCCCAGATAAGCACGAAGTGGACGAGCACCATTCGGATGACGAGCGGGATGGTGCTGAGGAACATGACCTTGTCCTCAGGGAACAAGACATTATTCCGCACTTTGCGCCCGATGAGCCGGAAGATGATGATGAGGAGGGAAAATGAGGTGGTCCACCAGCTAAACAGCAGCGTGGGGTTGTTCTCGCGGCGCAAGTCGTGTTCGACGGGCGGGGCGGAGTACATTGCTCGAGGGAGCAGCATGGCGGACGGCACGGTCGTCGTCGTAAATGGTGCATTACACGCGACAGGTGTATCTAGTATTGATTTGCTGGATATGTTTTGGGGGAAAAGGGTGGTGTGGTTGTTCAAAAGCCGGCGTGGATAGAATAAATGGCTCGTGCAGCGTTGGCGACTGATGTCACTGCAGGCGATCTCTCCAAAGTAGTTTCGAGATACGTAGAATCCCGATTCAGGCGCAAAGGCGGTCGGCGAGGACGAGAAAGAGTCGAGCAGTTAACAGCCATAATACTCCAGTAGGCGGCGCAAGCTGCTAGCACATAATCATGACTGGCGGTTGAGGATGTAGCCGGTTTCCCTAGTAGGATTCGTCCGCGGGGGGGCGGGGTTCAGTTCGCGGGGACGAGTCCGGGCATGCAGCATAGGATGGGAACAACTTTGAGTGGGAGGGCTGAAGCTTTGACCTTTGGCCTTGTCTGCCGCTTGCCGGGGGTGGGGGCGGGAGCTCAAGAGTGTCCGGGTTGCTGGGTTTGGGGTGGTTTGGAGGTCGAGGACTGTGGGGGATGGGACAGTCGGCTATATTGCGGTAAAAGCCAGCCGCGGCTACAATGGGACAAATCTTCTTTCGGCGGGGAGAGGAGATGAAAAGAATATGATAAACCTTAGCAAACGGAAGAGGAGGTGCGAATGAGGGACCTCGGGGTATATGGAAGTGTGGCGGGGGGTGCTGGTGGAGGGGAGGGATAGATGAGAGGAAATAAGATTGAGGCACGAGGTGAGAGACAAGAAGACAACAACTGTCTTGGAAAGAAAGAGTAAGACGAGAAGATACGACTTACCGACAACCTGGGTTATGGAGGATTAAGGACTTGCTGGTTGGGGGGCTTGCAGTGCCAGGCAAGGCAGGGCACCGACAGGGCTGTCCATTTGATCTGACGGCGCCCGTCTTGGGGACTTGCTGGCGATGGCTGGGTAATGGCTGTGTGGTGTGCGAGAGAGTCGACCCCATGATAGGGACGAGAAAAATACTGTAAGACTAGCGAGTAGCACAGCGATAGCATGGGATGGGGATCGGATAGGACCACGAGCTACGAGGGAACAGCTCTTCCTCGCTCAGTGTGTGCAGTCTGCCTCGCCGGCTACTCGCATCATCTTGCTCTGGCACCTCGGCCATCTCTCCAATCCCTCCAATCTCTCATTCTCAACGTTGTACTCTTTCTCTCTCCTCTCTCCATGCTCCGCCGTACTGATCGCCTTTGTCATCAGCGAATTTGCAACTAAGCCGGGCCATGTGTTCCGGCATTTTGTTTTGTGCTGCCGTGGCGTCTGCGGCCCTCGGTGCTTGAGCGAGCGATAAGCCTCTGCAAGCACTCTTGGACATGCAGAATGTGGAGTCATTGTGGACCGCGAGAAGCGCTGCGGTGTGAGCGGGAGTGGTGGAGGAGCGATTAGGATAAGGATGAATGGGAGCGGGACGGGATGTGTGAGCGGGCAATGACAGGCATACCTTGCGGAGATGGAGGGGAAAGGCGAGAGGGCGAGAGGCTAGGACCGGGTGCACAACTGGCGGTGCAAAGCCAAAAGGGCAGCAAATGATGCATGACGACGGTGAGATGAGGCGTCTGCTTCCCCCGGTCTCGGCGAGTAGAAATGTCCTGATGGGTCAATGGATGACGACTGAAAAGGGAACTAGCACCATAGCAGTCGGAGAAGTGAAAGCGACAAGAATGAAGGCAAACCGACAAGACCATATTCTAGGCAATTCGACCGACTCGATGACTTACAAGTCAATCCCATCCCCACGTCGTCCTGCGTGGGTGACGTCCAGACGCCTTATTTCATTGGCAGGCCGAAGCGAGAAACAAGAGTTGATGAAGCTTTCGCTGTTTGTCGTTTACATGTTGCGTTGTCCGAGTCCGAAAGCTAGAATCATTCCGGATGCCGTGCGTCAAAATATTCTCCGCCTGGGAGAGTCTGGGGAAGGACAGAGATACAGCAAAGCTGAAGGAGAGAAAATTGAAGGAGATGAAGTTGGTGAAATGTCTCAAAGAGGTGGTGATTGCGTTCGTTGTTTTGGAACATGTTGAGTAACCGGAACAACCGTTCTTTGTCTCCGTCTCTCGCGCTTCTCCTCTCTTCCTCCACCACATGGTGTCCACGTGAAGTTACATACCATCGTCATCGTGACAGCCAGCAACACTCAATGCCTCAATACCGCAACAATCTCAATCCCTCCAAAGCAGCATAGCGTCCCCATCAGATATCAAGCAAAACCATCCCACCACGATCGCCCAATCCATGCCCCATACCCAAGTGACATGCCACCCTCTCAACCCACCACACCCCCACCCCCACCACCCCCACCACCGACAAAAAACCCACCAACGCCCCCAGAAAGCCTCAGCGGCCCGCCCCCACGCCCGCCCGTCCAGCCATCGGCATCCTCCAACGGCCGCCCGGAGCCCCTCCTCCGCCTCAGCCCAGCATAAAGTCTTGGCTCCCCCATTAACCACGCCCTCTAATCGCACAAAAGCGCACCGAGCTCTCATTCCGATTTCGGGCGCCTTGGGCCCCAACTCCTCGATCCCCTCGCTATCACTCCCCGCCGCCGCAGCGCCGGAAGCCCGCGGCGCCAGATCGCGCATGTTTGGGCACTGGCAGCGGTGTCCAAGCCGCATCGCCCAACGCCTCGCGCCTATGCAGTACCTCCGTAGGTTCCCTGATCCCCTGATCCCCACCGCCTTCGTGTCACGGGGACACCGCACAACGGCGCACATAGTACGCCCACACCCGCCTAGGGACAAAAAAACACATCGCCGCTCCTCTGCCGTCGCGCCTTCGGGTGCTTTCAGCCGCGGCGACGCAGCGAAAGTGCGGATATTAGAACGCCTCGAAAACCGCACTTTGGCACTCGTTGTATCGTGCCAAGATATTTAACCTGCCTGTCCTGGATCCGGGGCCGACCGCCCTGCGCGATTTTGCGCGTCCTGAGGTGTCAGGCTGCGTTGTGGGCTGGCCTGTGGACTGCGGCTCGCTGCGCTCGCCCCCCCCCGCGAACGGTCCGGTCGGGATGCCGCGATGGGGCAGGCGTGCACGCGAGCGGATTGGGAGTGGGAGGGGGGCGTGGGGTTGGCTGGCAGGGCTTGGCGTAGGTAGACACTGCGTTGGCAACTTGAGGCAGGACGCTCGATGGGGATTGCGTTGCTATGCGGCTGGTGAGGGTTGTTGCAACTCACGAAACGATCGTCACGGTCAGGTCATGTGATATATCTGATATCGCCCTTAGCACAACATCTGGCATTTTGCTTCAGATACGAGCTGCCCGATGGATCTTGAGACGTCCATCCTTGCGTCATCACAGGCTCACTGGGGTGGGCCCGGGGTGAGATGCGCCGCTGAGAAACAGCGCCATTCTTGCGTCGTGGCGTAGAATATGGGAATGCGGGATATAGGAAGGAGAGGATTGAGGGAGATGGATTGTCACGCGGGAGATATCGTGTTTGTGATTGCTGAGATGGACGTTGCTAGCCTTGCTCACCAGCCTTGCGCTCTTCGCCCCTTGCTGCCAATGGCCCTTCTGCCTTGAGATCCTCCAAGAGCCTCGCCGCAACGCGAATCGCCTCGTCAGGGAGTCCTGAACCATTAGCCATGCCTCAAGCCGCCAAAAGCCAAACTCACCCGCAACCCGCGCCACCTTCAGCGCATGGCTCTCCCGGTTGACCCCCTCCCTCAACCTATGAACATACACAAACCCCCCATCCCCCTCAACCAACACATCAGAGCACAACCTCCCCACCCCCTCCCACCCCACCGTCAAATCCGCAATACGATGAAAATGCGTCGCAAACAGCCCTCGACACCGATTCACCGCCCACAGATGCCACAAACACGCGAAACCCACGGCGAGGCCCTCTTCCGCCGTCGTGCCCCGCCCCACTTCATCCATGATCACGAAGCTCCGCCGCGTCGCGCCCCGGAGTATAGCCCCGGCCTCGAGCATCTCGACCATGAACGTCGAGCGGTCGCGGAACAGATCGTCTGCCGCGCCCACGCGGCTGAAGACCCGGTCTACGAGGCCGAGCCGCGCGTGGTGCGCTGGCACGTACGACCCCGTTTGGGCAAGGATGCTGATCAGCGCGTTCTGGCGCAGGAACGTGCTCTTGCCGCCCATATTCGGGCCCGTGATGAGGAGGACGCGAGCTGGCGCGGTCGGGCCAGCCAGACAGTCATTCGGCGTGAAGGTAAGACCGCGGGCGCGGAGACCGGCTTCGACGACGGGGTGGCGGGCGCCGAGGACGGTGTGAGTGGCCGAGTGGTCAAGGATAGGCCGCGTGAGGGCGTTAGACACGGCGAGGGAGGCGAATGCGGTGGCCACGTCGAGGCTGTCGAGGACGCAGGCGTTGCGGCGGAGGGTGGGCAGGTCGCGGATTACGAGGGTGCGGAGCGTGGTGAAGACGCGTTGCTCTTCGCGGCGGATGCGCAGCTTTGCGTCGTCGATGTTTGTGCCGAGGCGGGTCCATTCGGGTAGGTGGAAGGATTGGGTTGTGCGGCTGGAGGAGACACGTTTTGTTGCGCCGAGGGCGTCGAGGGCGGATTGGGGGCATTTGCCTTTGATGTGGCAGATGTGGCCTAGGCCGGGGGTCCATTTGAGAGTGAGGCCTGGGGTTTTGGATTTTTCGCGGAAGGTGGTGGTGAGTTCTTCTTTTTCTTGCAGGAGTTGGTCGAGGGAGTCATGGAGGTCGTGCAAAATCTTGCTGGCACTGTAGATGGTAAGTTCGGCTCGCAAACGCAGGATTTCAAGACGCACCTTCGCTTCATGATCCAGATATCTTCGGGCGCCCCGGTTTCCTTCCGTGCCCCGCCCGCTACGAGCTGAGACTTGACCCCTTTCGGGACGCCCTTGAGTTTCTCTGGTTCTCCAGCGCCGCTGAGGACGTCTTCTGCGAGCTCTACCAGCTGTGCTGCCTGGCTATCTTCTATACGGTGCTGTTCAGAGAGCATTTCCTCATCTATCGCGTCAAGAATGCGCTGAGACAGTGCAAGTGGGCCGTCAAAATTCAGCTGACTGAGTAGCTTCTGGATGGAGGCTTTGCCATTGCCTTTGCTCTCGCTCAACTTCAAACTTGTATGGGATTCTGCATGAGCCTCCAGGAGCTCTGCTATCCGTTTGGTGATCTGAACGGTCTTAGATAGACCGAGCAAGTCGTCGGTGTCGCCGCGACCAAATGCAAACTTTTGAACAAGGCGAAGCGAGTCGTACGTGGCTCGGAGGAGGCTAATAATCTCATTCCGCAACGCCGGTGCCTCTATCATTTCCGTGACGAGATCGAGTCGGTGGTTTATTTCATCCAGGTCCATGGAAGGTGCAGCTAGAGACCCTTAGAGTTGTCATTTGAGAAAAGCAATGAACCTACTCAAGCGCTGGGCAAGCAGTCTCGTGCCGCTCTTCGTCACTGTCCTCCGTACCGCGTGAAGCAAACTGCCCTCAAAGTTCCCGTCGCGCAAAGTCTCCCGGATCTCCAAGGCCCGTAAGCTGTGCCTATCGATGATCATGAACTCGTTATCCTGACGCTGTATGGGAGCTTGCAGTGCAACTTTGCTGCCTTGCAATTGCACATTGGCGTAGTGAAGTACGATATTACCAGCAGTGACTTCGCACTCGGAGAATGATGCGGCGCTATTGTCAATTGAGGTGTCCTCCAGAAACTGATGCCATTTCTCGGCCGGCGTCGATTCCAGAATGTCCTGAAATGAGATCGTGTACTTTTCGTCTGTCAACGCTTTCAGCAAAGGCGACTCTGATGTCTCAAGAGCGCGGTCGACGACAATCTCCCTTGGATTTATCCGCGCTACAATTGACAGGAAGGAGCCGAAATCCGTCTTTTGCGTGAAGAAATCGCCGCTGGACAAGTCTACCCACGACAGGCCAATGTCCGCTTGGGGAACAGGATTCATCTTTTCAGAAATTTCAAGGCTCTGGACAGCAGATGGGTCGGCATGGATGCTCAACAGGAAGTTATTCTCCCACGGATCCATGAACTTCTCGTCAATCAGCGTGCCGGGTGTGACAATGCGAGTGACACGCCGGTCGAACAACAGTCCTCCGGACTGGAGCATCTGGGATGGATCATTGGCAAACTCCTCGCTGATGGCCACATACTTGTTCAAGTCATGTACAAGCACTTTGAGGAACCTGTCAAGCTGAAAGTAAGGGAAACCAGCCTACTTGAGATTAGCTATGCGGTATTGATACGCGAAGATCATACCATCGGCACGGCACCAACACTAGTCTTCTTCGACCCAGTTTTGAGGTTTAGCAGAGGGGCATATTCCTCCGCCTGCTCAAAGTACAACTTTCTCAAACCTCCATTAGCATAGCCGATGCTGCGGCGTGTTGGCTCACCTCGTAGAACCCGCCGACTCGAGTGAGCAACACACAGTGGGAAAATTTTCGCATGTTATTGCGAGCCTGCTGAATTACAGTCGGATACGCAGGCTCACGGCTTGTTTCCGTCTCAATCGGGATTCTCGGCAAAGCTCCTTGGGGGACATCTTTTAGAGCGATGGTCGACCGGCGCTTTGCTCCTCGCGTCCATATCCGAGCCCCCAGCGGTTGCTTTGACAATGTCCGAATTTTGATAGATGTCGTGCAGAAGTGGCAAGAGTAAGGACGAATATTTCGAAGCTGAAGCACTCCTTCTGACAATCGCGTCTGGAGCCTCATCACCGCGATCCACCAACGCGCCCTCCGATCGATCACGATGGCGTTTGATGTCGGGGTCTGGGCTGCCCCTGCTTGAAAGGCTGAATCCAGGTTCGCGCTAGCTCCGTCCACAGAGCGAGCCGTGCGCTACGTCGGCCCGATCGGGTAAGCGGCCGGGGCCGGCGCTCGAATTTCAGATGAGCTTAGACGGTCCCGCAATCCGGTGTCGTCTCAGCTTCAACATCCACCCCGCCAAATCAACCACTCCAAACTGCCCAGCATGACCGCTCAATTTGCGCCGATGAAGAACGACTTGATCTTGAGGGCCGCCCGAGGTGGGAACTCACGGTCTTCCCCGCTGCAGTATTCTAATGACTGCAGGCGAGAAGGTGGAACGGGCGCCGGCGTGGGTGATGCGACAAGGCCAGTTTCCTTGCTGTGGAGGTCGTCCCTATTCTAACTACTTTATACAGCCGGGAGATACCTTCCGGAGTACCACGAAGCCAAAGGAGGCCGAGACTTCTTTGAAGTCTGCCGCACACCAGAGATTGCCTCCACTTTGACGCTGCAGCCCATTGAGCGGTTCGCTGGCCTTGTCGATGCCGCTATTATCTTCTCAGATATTCTTGTCATACCGCAGGCTATGGGGATGACAGTGGAAATGTTGGACAAGAAGGGCCCTCACTTTCCTGACCCATTGAGGTCGCCGGACGACGCGCAGTACAAGGAGATCATGCAGCGGAACGTGGATGTCTTGGTGGAGCTGGACTACGTCTACAAGGCCATCACCATGACTAGGCAGAAGCTGCAGGGCAGAGTGCCGTTGATCGGCTTCTGTGGTGCCCCGTGGACACTCATGTGCTACATGGTCGAAGGTGGTGGGAGCAAGATCTTCAAGGAGATCAAGACGTGGATATACAAGTACCCCGAAGCAAGCAAGGATCTGCTGCAGAAAATTTCCGAGCTGTGTGTGGACTACCTGGCGCAGCAGGTTATTGCTGGAGCTCAGGTAACCCCTCCACTACCCCGCGTTACCCTGCACTGCTAACGACAACAGCTTGTTCAGGTCTTCGACTCGTGGGCCGGCGAGCTTTCCCCATCATCCTTCAAGGAATTTTCCCTCCCATATCTAAACTACATTGCCGATAACCTGCCTCGGAGACTGAAGGAGCTCGGGCAGGATGTTGTCCCGATGATTGTCTTCGCGAAGGGTGCCTGGTATGCACTTGAAGACCTGTGCAAGACGAACTACGATGTCATTGGCCTCGACTGGCTGCATGACCCAGCTCGTGCCTACCAGATCGCCCGTGCCAATGGCAAGACAGTTCAGGGCAACGCCGATCCCGGTGTCCTCTACGGCGGCAAGGCTGCCATCACGGCTGTGGTTGAAGAGATGGCTCGTGGGTTTGGGAACGGGAAGCAGGGATGGATAGCCAATCTCGGCCACGGTAAGGACTCGGATACCTGTTGGATTATGGACTGACATGGCCAGGTATTACGCCGTTTGTGGATCCAGAGAGCTTGAGGCACTATTTTGCAGAGATCCAGCGGTGCACTTCAGCCTGAAAAACGTAACAATGCATGCCTTTGGTAAATACAGATGTTGCCACATGTGCCTCTAACGTTCTCCTGGAAGGGTACTCCTTACGTTTGTGAAGTTGGGTACCAAGGGAATGACGAGTCCGAAGCAGGAGGCAGCGTTTCATTGTTGGGCGGTCAAGGTTCACCAATGTCCTCATTCCTGGGGCATTTCTCAGTTCCGAAGGATGTCATGAGACGAAAGCACTTACCACTCCGAAGGCTTCTCCCGAATGAACTTAGCCATCAGCTCTTTGCACTCGGTGTTGTCTAGTACTTCAAGCTCGACGCCCCGTGATTTCAGGTACTCCTCGCCACCAACAAAGGTCTTGTTCTCGCTGTTGGCGTGAGTATCAATCAGAGTCAAGCCCAAGAACCTTACCCAATGACAACCCTCATGACCTTATAAAGAAGGCAGGCACCAGTGCACATATCGCACGGCGACAAGGTGGTGTACATAGTGGCGCCCTTGTACTCGGAGGCCGGTAGCCTGCCAGCATTATCCAGTGCCGATATTTCAGCCTACACTAGCCGTCAGCCCATTTGTCGCCCTAGTGCAATATCTGGTAGATTCGAAGCATTGGGACGGTGGCATACGTGAATAATGGCACTACCCTTCTGAATGCGCATGTTGTGACCCCGGCCGAGGATCCGACCATCCGCAGAGACCAGGGCGGCACCGATGGGTACACCACCCTCGGCGGCGCCCTTACGGGCCTCTTCGAGCGCAGCTTGGAACCCAATATCACTGGTCATGGTTTCAGATGGAAGAAAAAGCTTGTACGGGGCAAGAAGAGTGGTGAAGATAGATTATTTGTTCCCTGTTCCTCTTCCGTAGACCCGGCTATACGTAGTATATGATAAACTGGGCCCCAACCACGCCGGACTTAGGTAAGTCTGTCCACTGCCAGGCTACTACGGTATCAGGCCTAATAATCGTAACTTGTGGGTCCCTCTCGGTAGGTAAAGTAGTTGCCTACTCTCATGGGGCACAGGGCCGCCCGCGAAAGCAACTTACCGTAAAGTCGTTGCCGCCAGTCACCGCGCCACAGGGACCCACAAGTTACGATTATTAGGCCTGATACCGTAGTAGAATAGGCTCGGTAGATAGCGATAGGACGGCCACGACTAGGCGGGAGGAGCCCCTCTGATTGCCTGAAAAGGGTATCTCACTAGGCATTCGCTGCAAGGTCGCAAGCACCGCCACAGGGTCTGCCAGTTGAGCCTGATGGATTAGCGATGGGGCGGAATGCGGTGAAATGTTTTTTGCATGCAGTCAACAAACAAACCCCGCTGCGTTCAAACGACCGTAGGATGTCTCATCCGCATGTCCTAAGGACAATCAGGCAAGATTGCTTCCGGTGTAGATATTAGGTGCAAGTAGGGTTGAAAGAGAGTTGAGCATTTCACGGCCTTTCGGGGGGGTTTTTACCGGGATTAGAGGGGTTGCGGAGGGACAGAACTTGCTAGAACCGCAGCGAAAGAGTCCCGATTTTCTACAGCGGCAGGCGAGACCCCGTGGCTCAACCAAGAGCCTCGCACCGCTTTAAACTCAAGAGTCAACTCCAAGCACCAACAGCAAAGCCTTTGGCATTTATTCCCTGGCAGCTACGACCGTCACCACCTCTGTCGCTGTGAAAACCTCCACCTAGTTTTCCAAGTCACTTTCATCAGTGAGCCTGATCTACTGCAACAACGGTACGTCTTTCTCCGCCGCCGAGCACACCTTTCCTTGATCATCAAAGTTGGCCTCGTCAGCTCCTCTTCTGGAGACTGGTCGAACCTCTCGAACCTTACAAATCTGACATCCACACAGACACCGAAGCTTTAAATATTCGACTCTCGTCGCAGAAGCCAGTCACAGCTCCCGCGCGACTCTTCATCTCCAGTGTCAGGCCTTCGAATTCACAGCCTTCGCTATGGTGAAAGATACAAAGTACTACGACGTCTTGGGCGTTCCGCCTGAGGCGACTGAGGCTCAGCTCAAGTCAGCCTACCGGAAGGGTGCCCTCATGTACCACCCGGGTATGACTTTTGACTCTGATTCTCAAGTGCTCGGTCTCATTTGACTTCTACAGACAAGAACAAGAGCCCCGAAGCCGAACAAAAGTTCAAGGACCTATCGCACGCCTACGAGATCCTCTCCGACTCCGAAAAGCGTCAACTCTATGACCAGTATGGCGAAGAAGGCCTTGAGCAAGGTGGCATGGGCAACGGCATGGCCGCCGAGGATCTGTTCGCGCAGTTCTTCGGCGGAGGGGGTGCTTTCGGTAGTATGTTCGGTGGTAACGGCGGGATGCGTGACCAGGGTCCCCGCAAAGCGCGTACGATTACCCACGTTCACAAGGTCAGCCTCGAGGATATCTACAAGGGCAAGGTGTCGAAGCTCGCCTTGCAGAAATCTGTCATCTGCAAGAAGTGCAACGGCATCGGAGGCAAAGAAGGCTCAGTCAAGAAGTGTCCTGGCTGCGAGGGCCGCGGCATGAAGATGATGATGCGACAGATGGGTCCTATGATCCAGCGCTTCCAGACAGTGTGCCCTGACTGCAACGGAGAGGGAGAGATCATCCGCGACCGTGATCGTTGCAAGGAGTGCCACGGCAAGAAGACGGTCATTGAACGCAAGGTTCTGCACGTCCATGTGGATCGTGGTGTTCGCAGCGGCACCAAGATCGAGTTTCGTGGTGAGGGCGACCAGCTTCCGGGCGTCGAGCCTGGCGACGTGGTTTTCGAGATCGAGCAGAAGCCGCATGCGCGCTTCCAACGGAAGGAAGACGACCTGTACTATCAGGTTGAAATCGACCTTCTGACTGCTCTTGCGGGTGGCCGCATTAACATTGAGCACCTCGATGACCGTTGGCTGAGTGTTGAGATCATCCCCGGCGAGGTCATTTCACCTGGTAAATTTATTGTTTTCCATTGCTACGCTAGGTTCTAACAAAGTGCAGGTACTATCAAGAAGGTCCCCGGTCAGGGTATGCCGTCGTACCGCCATCACGACTTCGGCAACCTGTACATCCAGTTCGATGTCAAGTTCCCTCCTCGCCTTTTCGAAACGGAGGACCCTGAGGTTCGCGCGAAGCAGATCAAGGCTCTCGAGTCTGTTCTGCCCCCCCGCAGTCTCGACAACCCGATCCCGGCCGATGCCATGTTCGATGACTTCACCCTCGAGGACATTGACCCCACACGTGAGCAGGTGCGGTCGCGCGGTATGACGGACGACGACGATGATGAGATGGGCCAAGGTGGTGAGCGCGTGCAGTGCGCTTCGCAATAAATGCTCTCGATGCCTTTAACGAACCAACGACTGGCCTTGACGCCTGTTCAAGACTTATGGCAACTTAATTATCCTACAGAGGGAACTTTGTGTTCACTGGTTGGGATAGGACTGCCGGGGTCAAGTGCGGCATGGCGCTGATTGTGCTGGCTTTGAATGGCGTTCGAAGGATGGGTTATTTCAGGGGGCATTGTTTCCTATTGTAGAGCGGTCGCACTCTTGTCTTTGCCTTGCTTTCAGCTGGCATACCTTACAATGTTAGAGCACTGGAACACGGATGCGTTGCGTCACGGGTGAGGGACGGGTATGTGCATTTCCTTGGTTCCATGCATGGTGACTTGGCTAGGTGGGATCTGGTCATTCAGTAATTGCTGAAACTGTGAGTTGTTTCGCGATGTATGCTGTGTTGGTGAGTCGGACCTCGGGGGGCGAGTTGAGTAGTCCCTTCGTCAGTCTTCGGCTGCACTTCCAACCGCCTTCAACCCCCAAGTCTGTTAGCGTGGGCCGTGCCTGACCACATGCCGAAAAGGTGGAGATGGATATCTCTCCGCCCCACTCCAACACTGGCCTGCCCCGGACGTTGGTCTGGGGCAAACCGGGGACAGCCGGGGTATGCTTCTCCACAGCAATTATCAAATCTAGTCGTCGGATTGGGGAGCCGGCTTGCGATTCCGGCGTGCGACTTCGGCTGGTTTTGCTGACAGCCCGAGGAGTGGCAAAGGAGTGACACTGAGCGATGTGTGGTTCCCTACGAGAAATACTCGCGGTAAAGGATGCAGTTGGCATTGACGAGAAGGACAAACTGCAGATCGGACCATTAAAGCTCCTAAATATCCTCCATATGGCCGTATTCCTGCTTCTTCCTTTGCCGGTACTTCGGCAAGCCGGGCCATGCCCCGGATACCAGGAAGTGGGCCGACGTAAGCCGCTCACGAACGGGTGGCGGATAACCTTCCCCGCACTCCCGTTCACCGATCACCGCGCGCAAGTCAGCGTTCTTACCACACTTTTAACGTCCCCTCCCCCTCATAGATACCCCTTCAGCGAGTGAGCGTCTTCGTTATCTGCAGCCTTTCCCCTTAAATTCCTTTTGGAATTGACCCTCCTTCACTACCATGGCCGCCGCTCGTCGAGCCCTCGCCCGGAGCGTCCCCGCCCTCACACCCCGTCTCCCCCGGCCCTCCACACTTCGCACCGCAACCTCCGCCCTCACCTTCTCACCCGCAATGGCCCCCCGCAACCCCAGCATCACGGCCGTCCGCCGCCTCCACGCCACGGCGCAACAGTTGGCCGCGGCTCCTGCCTTCTCCTACCCGACGTCCCATGAGCAAATCGCCCAACCCCAGGACACGCCCAACTTCATCGACAACGCCTTCGTCGCCTCCCAGGCCAGCACCTGGATCGACCTGCACGACCCGGCGACTAACAATCTCGTAACCCGCGTCCCGCAGTCCACTGATGCCGAACTCACCGCCGCGGTCGACAGCGCCGAGAAAGCGTTCAGCACGTGGCGGCATACGAGCTTTTTGCACAGACAGCAGATTATGTTCAAGTACACGGCGCTGATACGCGAGAATTGGGATCGGCTCGCCGCGAGTATTACCCTGGAGCAGGGGAAGACGCTGGCGGATGCGAAGGGCGATGTGCTGCGTGGGTTGCAGGTTGCCGAGGCGGCGTGCAGTATTCCGGAGCAGATGAAGGGCGAAGTCCTCGAGGTGGCGAAGGATATGGAAACGCGCACGTATCGCGAGCCATTGGGCGTCGTGGCCGCTATCTGCCCCTTCAGTGAGCCTCCCCAATTCCCATCCCGAGTCCCGTATCTAACGTGCCCACAGACTTCCCCGCCATGATCCCCCTCTGGTCCATCCCCGTCGCCACCATGGCCGGCAACACCCTCGTCATCAAGCCCTCGGAGCGCGACCCAGGCGCAACTATGATCCTCGCCGAACTCGCCGACAAAGCGGGCTTCCCCCCAGGCGTGATCAACATCATCCACGGTGCCGCCAAGACCGTAGACTTCATCCTCGACGAACCCCGCATTAAGGCGATCTCCTTCGTCGGCTCCAACCAGGCGGGCGAGTATATCTTCGCCCGTGGCTCGGCGAACGGGAAACGCGTCCAGGCCAATCTGGGCGCGAAGAATCACGCTGCGATTCTGCCGGATTGTAATAAGAACCATGCGCTGAATGCCATTGCTGGAGCCGCGTTCGGTGCCGCCGGGCAGCGGTGTATGGCCCTGAGCACGCTGGTTATGATCGGCGAGACGAAGGAGTGGTTGCCTGAGCTTGCGGATCGCGCTAGGGCGCTGAATGTGAACGGTGGGTTTGAGGAGGGCGCGGATTTGGGGCCGGTGATTAGCCCTCAAGCGAAGGCGCGGATCGAAGATGTCATCGCTAGTGCGGAGAAGGAAGGTGCCACGATCCTGCTCGACGGGCGCGGTGTCAAGCCCGCGAAGTATCCGAACGGGAACTGGGTAACATTGTCCCCTTCCCCTATCTCGTAACCGTACTAACCAAACGCCCCAGGTCGGCCCCACAATCATAACAAACGTACAGCCGCACATGCGCTGCTACACCGAAGAAATCTTCGGCCCCGTACTGGTGTGCCTCAACGTCTCCACCCTCGACGAAGCCATCTCCCTGATCAACGCCAACGAGTACGGCAACGGCACCGCCGTGTTCACGCGCAGCGGTCCCACTGCCACCAAGTTCCAGAAGGAGATCGAGGCTGGACAAGTTGGTGTCAACGTCCCGATCCCCGTGCCTCTGAGCGTGTTCTCCTTCACTGGGAACAAGAAGAGTATTGCGGGTGGTGGGGCGAGTACCTTTTATGGCAAGCCTGGGCTGCAGTTTTATACGCAGATCAAGACGGTGACGAGTTTGTGGCGTAGTGAGGATGCGACGAGTCAGAAGTCGGATACTATCATGCCTACGCAGGGGAACTAATTTGATTTCGCGTGGGAGGGGAGATTGGAAGGACAAAAGCTGAGCCCGAGGAGTGCGAAGTTGAATGAATGCATCGAGTCGTCCACTGGTCGCACATCTTGGAGTCTGGCTGGTTCCTTGCGCCTTGCTGTTTGTAGCACTAGCCTTTACTCGGAATGAATATGCATATGATCCTGCCAGTGTTGAAATGGCGTACCTGACATACTATACCTGCAATAGAGATAACATTCATATTGGAAATCCCCAGCCTATCCATATCCATCCTCGCAAAGCGACCGGCCGCAAAAAAAGTCATATCGTACAACACCGTCAAATCACAAAGAGCAATACCTCAATCTCATCAGCATATACCAAACCATGTAATCGGCTAGGCGAGGGCACCCAGGGGATCCCACAGCGGCAGCGCCTTTGGTTCCTGCTTGAGCACCTTGTTGACCTCCTCACTCACGAACGCGGGATCAACGACAGCTTGGTACACAAACTCGTCCATCCACTTATCCGTCATGACGAAGTAGCCCTCCGTGCCACGCTCCTTGGACCACGAATTCTCAACGCGCCAGCGCACAGACTTGCCGTCAACAACGTGAACAGCCGTGAGGACCATCTACAACAAATCAGAATTCCAGAATACCAAAGGAAGTGTCCACAAAACATACCGCGTGTGTCATGGCGCTCTCCCGAGCCATCAGCCTTTCCGCCTTACTCATCCCGAGGCTAATATTGAAACCCAGCCCATAGTCATAAAGCTCTGTATCCATGATCCCCATGTCACTGTCACTCGACTTACCGACATCGCAGCCGAAGAACACCGGCAGGCCGCGCTTGATCATCGCGACACACGCTGCCTTCATGGTCGGCATGTCAACGTTAACGTATGTAATCGGCCGACCGCCGTACACGTTTCCAAGCCGCTCCACGGTCAGAAGGCGCAGGTACTCATGACGTGGATCGTTGACCAAGCTAAACAGGCGAGAAACATCCGTGCCACCGAGCGCGCGTACAACATTGGGCTTAGACAGCTGCGCGGCGAAATCCACCGGAGAAAGTTCGACGGAGGTGAACGCACCATCCCGGTCGTAAAATTGCCAGGTAAATTTCTTGTTGGGACTAGGAGGCGGGCCCAGCATGAGAGTCAAGATGAGGTGCACTTCGCGCAGCATCTTCTCCTTGGTCGCGGGGAGCGAGGACCGAGTGGCGGGGTTCTTACTCTTAGCCATGGTGCGCAGGCACAGAGCATCTTCGCGCAGCTTCGTCGTCAGCAGCCGGCCCATGGCGGAGGAGTTCTGGGCATTGTAGGAGTCTGGGTACAGGGACTGGGGAACCTGCACAGCGTTAGGCCCTGCGCACACGTGGTGGGGCTGAGAGGGGGCTTACGAGGCCATACTTGGAGACCAGGTTGGCGACCATGTCCCACTGGCCACCGTCACCGACGGGACTGGAGAGGAGCTCCTGGACGAGACGGCTGTCAAGGGGCTCATCGACGGTGTCGAGTATGTTCTCGAGCATATAGTTCGCCTTCTCGAGTTTATCCCAGAAAAAGAGATAGGCCTGGCTCAGCTCGAATTCCTTCAGCTTGTATTTCTGCATCAGGGCGACGCGGAAGACATTGGTCGACGCGAAGAGCCAGCATCGCCCCGAGGAGCGCTGGTTCGTAACAGGCGTGCCCTCGAAGGGGATCTTGATGTTGAAGGTTTGCGTATCAGCGATCGTGGCGGCGCGCGAGGTTAGGATATTCGTGAGGGAATTGGAAGAGAGGGCCGCGAGAGCGAGGCGGTTCTAAGGGCCGAACCGTTAGACCTATCGCACTTGGGGTCACATCTCACCACCACACACCTTGGGGTCCGCGAGCAGTTCCTTTTGCCAGTCCTCGGCCGCATCGATGGAGACATCAGAGCTACCAGCGCGCAAAGTGGAGAGTGCTACATGGCATTGTCAGGCCCACTATCTTTGCTATCCTTCGTCCGTCGAGAGGGAATGAATACCTGGCTGTTCACCCACGTAGACGTAGTCCTTCTCGTCCAAGCTCGGGCTGCGCCGCTGGTTCTCCAACTCCATGCTTCGGAGCCGCTCCGCGAGCTTGGCCGTGATGACTGCGTCGGGGATCTTGGACTCATTGGCACCCATATTACGGATCGGTACAGTAGGCTGGAATGAATGATGTTGTGAACGGATGTGAGAAGGTAAGCCTGAGACGGGCACACGTAGGCAGGCCTAAAGGAAGCTCGCGTTTGTGCTTCGTGATGGTGAATGGCCGCGCTCCGTTTGCACCTCTCATGCCCATCGGTCGGCCTTGGGCACAGCTTCCCCAACCACCCCGAGCCCC
Organism: Trichodelitschia bisporula; assembly: GCA_010356995.1. Lineage (NCBI taxonomy): Eukaryota > Fungi > Ascomycota > Dothideomycetes > Phaeotrichales > Phaeotrichaceae > Trichodelitschia > Trichodelitschia bisporula. The sequence goes on along the minus strand of ML996689.1, from coordinate 1,490,725 downwards.
CCTGTCGGACCCCGCATTCCTATCGCGATAAGCCACTCCAGGCCTCAGGCTGCATCTTCCTTCTATTTCCAGTTAGCCTTGTGCTGACAAAGTCATGTGGTTTTGATGTTCCTCAACAGCAGCACAAAGCACAAGTGAGAACGATGCGACTTTCTTCTCTACTTTCTTCCCGTGGTTTACTCGTCACATACCAAGCGCCTGTCAACCACAAATCCTAACTCCTGTGGCAAAGCCTTGAGTTGTCAAACTTCGGAAAACTGCGTAGGATTGATTTTTGGTGAACCCTCGGGATATCTATACTCCAGTGGAGGAGAGGTTTGGCCGAACAGACATGCGCTCGGTGATTTGCTCGGTAGGTTAACAAGTTTCTTCAACCATCCAATCTTAAGTACTTGATTGACTTACTGCAATCCGTGCCAAGCGCTAGGAACTTCCTATCTCCTATCTCCTAACTCACACAACGCATACACGTGTATACACACACACACACACACACACACACATATACATATATACACACACACGCATATACATGCGCGCATACACATACACGCTGCGGAGCAAGCTGCTCAATGAGGATTTGAGCAAGCTGTTTAATGAGGTTTTGGGCATATTTTAGTTAGACTAGAGCTCTTCAATCTACTGCATTTTGCTACTGTAATGTGACTATTCTTGACTGTATTCTGTAGCTGCAATCTGCAGCTGCAATTGGCTGTTTTTCAAGTGTAATCCGTATCGTCCAAATCCAACCCCGTACGCATCAAAATCGCGCTAGCAGATTACAGCTGGGTGCATATTACACTTCAGAAAAAGTCCCCGTCGATTACACCAAAACTTTTCGGTGAATTACAGCAATTCGGTTCCGTAGGGTTGGTCAGCATCGTTTTCCTCAGCCCGCCACTACATGCGTGTTCACAGTTCCCCCTGCACCTAACAACCAACCAACCAAAGGCAGTGCGCAACGGTCGGCACTCGGAACAGCTTGCACCTTAAGCTCATTCACCGCGCTCTTCCCTCAACGTTTCGCGTCGTCGCCAGTTTTCCCTTTGCCGCGTCGTCCAGTTCCCCGCGTGCTCAGAACTTACTGTCAGCTCACATCCGCGACTCTCGCGTTGCGCTATCGCAATGGCTTCCGCATTGCTTGACCTGTTCTCCTCCTTTGGCAGTTGCTTGAGCTGCTTTTCGAGCTCCCCGCAGCTGAAGATTAACAATAAAAGCTTCAAGATACTGCGGCTGCTCGGCGAGGTATGTGACCCCGGCTAGACATTCGCGCGATACGGACTTATAGTGCCCAGGGCGGCTTTTCCTACGTCTACCTTGTCCAAGACTCGTCCTCGCAAGCCCTCTACGCTCTCAAGAAGATTCGATGTCCCTTCGGCCAGGAATCCGTCGCCCTGGCTCTCAAGGAGGTCGAGGCGTACAGTCTCTTCACTCCGCATCCGAATATCATCCACAGCATTGACCATAGCGTCGCATCGGACCGATCGGACCCTGGCGCAAAGACGGTTTACATCTTGCTGCCGTACTACCGGCGGGGCAATCTGCAGGACATGATCAACGCGAATCTCGTCAACCATACCAAGTTCCCGGAGAAGCGGCTGATGCTGCTGTTCTTGGGTGTCTGCAAAGCGCTCAAGTCGATGCATCAGTACCGTGTCAAAGGCCCGCCGGGTGGGGCTGCGAGCCAGAACCGCGCAAAGAAAGTCAGAGCCGAGGCCGCCAAAGCGGATGCGGAGGCAGCGGATGCGGCGGAGGCACGGCGGGATCAGGAGAGCAATCAGGATGATGTAGAGAACCAGCCGCTGATGGACGACGAGGTTACAATTAGCCAGCAAGGCATCGCGCCGGGTGGTGAGCGGGCGTACGCACATCGAGACATAAAGCCTGGTAATTTATCACGATGCATGGCATTGGCAAATGCTAACTCTTGGCAGGGAACATCATGATCGATGATGATGGTAGAACTCCTATCCTCATGGATCTAGGGTCTATCGCTCCTGCGCCGACATCCATCACGTCACGATCACAAGCAATTGCCGTCCAGGATCAGGCAGCAGAACACAGCACGATGCCGTACAGAGCACCGGAGCTCTTTGACGTCAAGACTGGCAGTGTCATCGATACTAAGGTTGACATCTGGTCGATGGGCTGCACCCTTTACGCATGTCTCGTTGGCAAATCGCCATTTGAAGCTCGCTCCGAGGAAACCGGAGGCAGTTTGAGCCTTTGTGTGCTCGGCGGTGACTGGCGTTTCCCAGATGAAGCCCCTCAAAGAGGAAAACAGAAAGTGGCGCAGGATAGCACGATTAGCGATGGCGTTAAGAATATCGTACGTCATTGTCTGAAGGTTGAGCCCAGCGAGCGTCCAGACGTGGACGAGCTAATTCAGCTCGTGGAGGAGGTCATCCCTACATTGCCCGAGGACGGTGGGGAAGACTGATGGCAAATATCTCGGGGAAAGGCGTACGGAATTTTCAAAGGCGTGGGGTGTCCAAGATCTCTGGGACGGTGCTAGGAGTCTGGAGTTTTGAGGCTCTTGTTTTTGATGTCAGCCGTTCCCTTCACATGTACCTTGGGCCCTTAGGAGTGCGAATACGGGGCCTAGCAATTTAGACGATCTCATGTCCTAGAACTAGCAACTAGTTCTATAAAAGTGTGACTAGCCACCCATTCGCCGCGCGCAGGCCCGCGTCTCGTACTCAACCCATGTCCGGCACCATCTATGGCTCGTACTGCTTCCAGAAGCCGCCTCATCACTGTGTCCGCCCTACAGTTTTGAAAGGGTTCCACGCACTACCGCGCTGCCAGCATTGACGATTCATCCTGGCTTTCTCTCCACTCTTGACCTTCCCCCCAATGATCAATGCATACTTACCTTGGCCTGGATGCCCATAACCCTTGAACTTTAAGTTGTCACATCTAAGTTCGCTAAACATATAGGTCCTGCTTCTTGTTTGCGCTTGAATTGATGCTAAGCATTGTCGCTACTCTTCCGCTGACCATGGTGCTTGAACTCGCTGTCGGTACCCGGCTACATGACACAACGGATATAAGCGCTTCAAGGCGGGTTTTCATGTTTCAGAGGCATCAGTTCTCGGAAGATCGGGGGTGGCTTCTAGCACCTCACTGCCGAGGAGAAGACCGAAGACATCAAAGGAGGCGTCCGCGGCGTCCCGAGCCGTGGATAAGATATCCGCATTAGGCAGATGAGATTGGACAGCTTTTGGCACAGCATTGGGTTCAAAGGACCAGCATCGGGCTATGCAGAAGTAACGTTGCCTCTAAGCTCAGCGGTTGAAGTTGCTGTCGTGCATAATAACTGCACTTGGCGGTGACCAGCTCTGATCCAACAGGCTGCAGTTTGAAGCATGCACGGCATGTCAGCCCTCCCGTGCCCGTGCCGACATCCCCACCTCATCGCTCGCAATCACTACATATATCAGGCCATTGATTACTCTTCCATCACCCTGCCTCTCCATTGCCAAGGGAGGATAGATTACCTCCGCGGTCAACAAGGAAGCTTACTTGAATCTAGCTCAGGAACCTTTGGGAGGGAAACTTATCCGAGAAGGTGGGAGCACGATCAACCTCGACCTCGACGCGCATCTCTGTAAGTCTTCGGGAGAAGCAACCTGCCTTTTCTCTTTGTTCCTCCAGAGCATTGTCCTGATATATTTTGGACATTCTTCCTAGTAGGAAGAGAGAATCCTTCTGGGTCGGTCTTGAAAGCCCCCACAGTCAGGGTTTCGCACGCCATCTAGCAGGCCGTTTACTTTCACCGGTGTCCATTGCTAGGGTAGGAGGCTCCTTCCCTAAACATATGAAGAGAGACAGAGGGTCAATGCTCCTTTAAGATGTGCCTCTCGCAATGTCACTCGTATATCGTGTCATCAGCAAATTTAGCCTTCTTTGTCTCTCTGGGGGTTCACCAACCACCAGTTCGAACTACAGCTAATCATGGCCCGGATATTTCTAGGCATATCATTTTTGTTCTCCATCATGACGATCAGAGCGACTAAGTTTACGCCCGAAGTTCTTCTCAGCGCATCCCGGAGATCACCTGGAGTGCCCAATTACGACGCCTCTCAGATCCTTTATAAGGTTCAGACGTATTCATTTGAAGATCACAAATGGAAGCGTGAGATCAGACTCCTTCATGCTAGTACCAACGAGTCGGTGTTAGTCACCGACACGGATGGTGCAAGTGAGCCAAACTGGATCGGCGAAAAAACCATCCTTGTGCTGGTCCCCGGGGAGAAGGGTGTCACTGACATCACCATCGGACAAGTCGACGACTTTGAAGCAACGTTGGTATGTCGTTCCTCTGCGAGTCTGACTGACATGATATAGCAAGTACGTTGCTTGCACTGTGGATGCTGCGGCCAGCACTCTCAAATTGCGTTCGATTGGGAGCGACTCGTTTGCAGTTGCTTTCGTCGCCTCCGCAAAGCCGGATGGCAGCTTGTTCAATGAAGCAAAGGCCCCCAAGCCGCACACCACAGGCAGACTCTACAAGTCTTTGTTTGTCCGCCACTGGGATACCTGGAGCACACCCAACCGCAACGCAGTCTGGTATGGGACTCTGGAAAAGCCACCAGGGGGAGACAAGTATCAGCTCTCGGAGATTAGCAACATCCTCAAGTGGTCGAGTCTCGAAAGTCCCATTACCCCCTTCGGCGGTGCGGACAATTTCGATATCAGCGTCAAAGGCATAGCTTTCGTGACGAAGGATCATAAATCGAATGCGGCAACCCACACGAAGCAGAACCTTTGGCTTGCTCTTCGGACCGGTGATTCGGGGTTTGTTGTCGGACAGCCTAAGCAGGTTGATATCAAGTCGTTTCAGGGCGCAACCAGCAACCCCACCTTTTCACCTGATGGGCGCCAATTGGCCTTCACCTCAATGCGCAAGGACGGATACGAATCGGATAAGAATGAGCTTATAGTCATCCAGGATGTTGAGAATCTGGATGTACAGATCGTCCATGGTTCCCTCAAACCCGAAGCGATCTGGGATAGGAGTCCGCAGAGCATAGCCTGGAGTCCTGATGGAATGTACCTCTACCTCACGGCCGAGGACCGGGGCCGTGTGCGCCTATTTTCCACCCGCTCGTGGGGACACACCGCTTGGGGCCCACCGCGCAAGCTCGCCATCGATGGCAGCGTGAGCGATGTGCAGGTGCTGCCTGACGGGCGCGTCTTCTTCTCGTCATCCAGCCTCGTCGATAACAGCGCCTACTATCTCATCGGCGGGAGCATCACCAATGACGCGCCGAAGCTCATATCCTCGAACACAAAGTCCGGTTCCGCCATCGGGTTGTCCCGCAACCAGGTTTCGCAAATCTGGTTCGACGGCGCTCAGACTAAGAACCTGCACGCCTGGGTGGTGAAGCCCTCTGACTTTGACCCGAAGAAGAAGTATCCGCTTGCGTATCTCATTCATGGCGGGCCACAAGGTGCTTGGGACGATTCGTGGAGCACGCGCTGGAATCCGGCTGTCTTTGCTGAGCAGGGCTATGTGGTGGTTACGCCGAATCCGACGGGTAGCACGGGGTATGGGCAGGCACTGACGGATGCGATCCAAGACCAGTGGGGCGGGCTGCCGTATCAGGACCTCGTTAAGGGGTTTGAGTATATTGAGGAGAATCTGGAGTATGTGGATACAGAGAGGGCGGTGGCGCTGGGGGCGAGTTACGGCGGGTAAGGGCTTTTATCGGCTTCCGGGTTGGTTACGTGCTCACTCTGACAGGTACATGGCCAACTGGATTCAAGGCCAGCCACTCGGGCGCAAATTCAAGGCACTCGTGACGCATGACGGCGTCTTCAGCCTGACGAACCAGCTCTCGACGGACGAGCTATACTTCCCGGAGCACGAGTTTGAGGGGAAGTTCTGGGACAAGGATTCGGACTGGGAGACCTGGAGCCCGTCTAAATACACGGGCAACTGGGCGACGCCGCACCTTATCATTCACAGCGAACTGGACTACCGCCTTGCGATGTCGGAAGGCCTGGCGGCATTCAACGTGCTGCAGGAGCGCGGAGTGGAGAGTCAGTTCCTCACGTTCCCGGACGAGAATCACTGGATCTTGAAGCCGGAAAACAGTCTGCTTTGGCACGCAGTGGTTTTGAATTGGATTAATGAGCATGTAGGGTTGCCGCGGTATGGAACTGAGGGTTCGGCGGCGGAGCTGCTGCGCGAGGCGAATATGGAGCGCTAGTAGGCTTGTGTCCTTGCGTTTCGTCGCTCCATCGCTGTTGGGTATTGTAATAGCCGGGTGGTGCGTTTTGGCGCTCCATTATCCGACTTTGTCTTTCCGTATCTCGCCTTTCTGTCCATCTCAGTCCATTTGCACCCCACCAGGCTTGTAGCTCATCGCCCGCCGCTCAACCGCCATCCCCCGTTCCATTATCTGCTCATAAAACCGTATCCGCCTTTTCGCCTCCCCGATCGGCGTATCGCACCCACGGATCCCAATGAACTTACCCACCATGCGGCGCTTCACCCACAACCGCTCCTCAGCACTCAGGTAGAAGTTATCCTCAGGCGCCAGATTCGGCGGCGGCCGCGCCAGGAAGCGCGCGTCCCAGTTCATGCACGCGGGATATTCGTGGCGGTAGGGGTCCTTGGGGTCCGTCTGGTGGTAGTGCGAGGCGAAGGCGTCCATTTGGTTTTCGGTTAGTAGCCAGTAGTGCAGCAGGGTGGGGGGGAAGGAGGAGTGCGGCCCACGGTGCCCGGGGGACATTGGGCAGAGGGGGGCGAGGGTTAGGCGCATTTCGCGGATTTTTTCGCGGAGGGCGGGGTTGGGGCGCGTGGAGATTGTCATTGTGGACTGTGTGTGAGATCGACTGGAATGGATATCGGTATGGCAGTAAGGAGAACGAAACGGTGATGCTGGAGTGGGAGGGAGGAGTTATGCCTCTCTGTACGGACTGAGGGGAGGGGCATCTTAATCTCTATGTCACTTATAAGAGCTTTGTGTTGTATCGTGAGATTCGGCTTTGTGATGGAGCTACATTGTCTTTTGATGCTCTTATTTAGAACGACAAAGACGAGACGAGGCCCGTCTTGCTCGCTTTCTGCACATGAGACAAAGCGCGGAATACCTTCTCGAATACGCGAGAAACACACAAAGACATCGCTGCAGCTCAAGCAAAGAGCCAGGCATAGTCGTAGAGTGTGTCTCGTCGCCATGCTCCCGTTGTTCGCGGTCGTTACCTGGCAAGGCTGAAGGCCGGGATAGCCTCACGGCACACGTGCCACCCGCCTACGGGAACCGGATCAAGTATCCCTTATGGAAGACTAGCAGCAATCAGCATCCACCACACCCTCAAATCAGGCATACTCACCTCCCGGAATCAACGCCGCAGCATACATAACACAAGTAATCGGTTGCAAACTCTCCTCCGTATTCATCCCCGCCGCCCCGTTCTTCGGCGAAGGAACCGCGCCCGCAACCTCCCACTCCTCAAGTATATCCTCCGCGCGCTCGTCCCATTTCTTAGCCCCCATCAAAGCGCACTTAATCCCGAGACACTCGCCAAATTCGCGGAAGGCGAGGCGGTGGGACATGGGGCCGCGGACTGTGCTGACTTTCAACTCCTCTGTCACGGCGTGGATTATCGCGGCCGCCCAGTCTTCGTCCGCGTACCAGTGTGCAGTCCACAGCGCCATGCCCTGATCGAGGGAGTCCCCGCTCGAGAATTTAGGGAACTTGGCCCGCACAATGCGGCTGTAGTCCCCGATTTCCGCGTCCAGCGCCCCCTCGCCCCCCACACCGTCCGCAACCTCCCCCGTCAGGAGCCGACACACGGCATATCCATCAAACGGGTCCAAATTTCCTTCGCTCCCAACCATCACTTCATTCAAATCCACCCCCGTCTTCCACACCATGCGCGGCCTGGCACTCTCCCTCTCCTTTACGAAATACGGGTGTATGGCGCGCGCGAGTTGGATGGCCATTGTGTTATAGCCTGGGTCCTGCGCGGCGAGCGCGGCACGGTTCAAAGCGAACATCCACAGCGTCAGGTAGTGGTGGTATTGCCCGTCTGCGTCAGGGCCGGTCGCGGATTCTTTGCCGATGCGGAGGCCGCCGGCGAGGGGGGCTTGGTCTGTGGCATGTGGGAGGGGGGAGGAACCGTCGCGGGTGCGGCCGAGGACGTTGTGGACAGAGGGGATAAGGGCGAGGGCATGGGAGAGGAAGATTGGGTTGCTGGTTTCTTGGTGTAGGGTGAGGAAGTTGAGGACGCCGAAGGCGTCTGCGGGGCGTTAAGGTTAGTAGGTTGGATATTTTGGAAGGATGAGATACCGGTCCATAGATACCGTCCCTTGTGCCCTGCACTTGCGGGCGGCGGTGTCCATGGCTCGGAGGTCGCGGTGGTAGGGAAGTGATAGACGTGTTGCATGGCTGCTATGAACTTTGCGAGGGTGGGGTTGCAGGCTGTCATTATGGATCGTGTGGTGAGGTGTCTACGGAGGGCGAGTGCGTTTCTCGTGAGCATAGGGAGGGCATTGATAAGAAATGAGGACGGGCCGGGTCATCGCGGTGTTCTGGGAGTGATGATGTGGAGTGATAATGATGTCGTCGCACCCGCCGATCCGCACCCGCGCCGCGTTCCCCGCACCCGCATCCGCGCGTCGGCACCTGACCGCGCGCCTGCGCCAAAAAGCTCCACCACAAACCTCCGCATCACCAACCCCAAATCCTCCCCTCAACACCACCTCCACCCATCTTCTCCCCAATCTTCCCACCACAATGTCCTCCGATTTCCCCCTCCCCGCCGTCGCCTCCGCCCTCCAACCCTACATCAACCCCCGCCCCCTCACCGCCCACATCCGGCGCACCCTAACCGCACACCTCGCCGCCCAACTCTCTCCCCAACCCATCTCCCACCTCTCCCTTACCGTCCCCCCTCCCTCCCTCGACGCCCCCTCGCCAAATATTCCCACCCCCGGCCTATACACCGAGTACATCACCGCCCTCCGCGCCCAACACGCCGCACAATCGCACCTCTCCGCCCTGCGCTCCTCCCTCGCAGACCTCACATCCACCCCCTCCCCCGCCCCCGCAGCCGATCTGAGGCCTTACATATCCCTCCTGCACCGCCGGCGCGCGCACGCCAAACTAGCCGGCATAACTACGGCGCTGACCACATTACTCGACACACCCCCCCCCGACCCCGCGCCCACCGTCCCCGCCCCGCACCCCCCCATCATAACCGAAACCCAGCCTACCTCCGCCCACGCCGCCGACCTAACGCACACGCTCAAACGCTCGCTCCTCACCACGCGCACCAGCCTGGCAGATGCGCAATCCACGCTCTCCGCGGCAACAACGCTTAATGCCGCTACTCCCAGTACGAAGGCGCAGGTCCTGGCCCTGCGCGACGCGCGCGATGCGCTGATTGCGTGGGTCGAAAGTGAATTGGCGCGGATACCGGAGGAGGGGGAGGAGGATGGGGATGTTAGTATCCTGCCTGCAGATGAGACGGCTGAGCCAGTACCCGATAATGAGGCTGTGAGCAAGCGCGTGGCTGAGTTGTACGCGTCGTATATCGCTGCGCGGCAAGCGCTGCTGAATACGCTCGCCGAGGTTCGCGTGCGCAGCACTCGTCCCGTCTCTCCACCCCCACCAACGGCCGCGCCTGCACCTGCGGCCGCGCGGGCCCCGGGGCCAGCCGACCTCCTCCCCTTCCTCCCCCCCCTCCTGCACGCGCACCGCGCAGCGGGAGCGCTGGCCGAGTCCACCAGCTATCTACGGCGGCAACTCGGCGTCGGGCGCGAGGAGCTAGCGGGCACGGTGCAGCGGCTGGCGGGGGAGAGTTACCTCCTCTCCCCGGGGGAAGTGGGGATTGGGGCGTGGGCGCGGGCGGCGGATGAGAGTAGTGTTAAGATGGAGGGTTTCGTCAAAGAGCAGATTGCGGGGGGCAGGGAGAGTGTGCGGGTGGGTAAAGAGGCCGTGAGGAGGATGAGGGAGGTAAATGGGGGGGTGGGGGGGTTGAGGGGGGAGTACTAGAACTAGAGGAGGTGGATTGGTGGAGGTTTGGTATCTAATGCTTGTATGCCCTGGCTAGGGCGCGGGTTTCCTTTCTGCTTCTGTTGTGTCTTTGCTCGTCGTGTGTGAGACTTCCTCCGGCTCAACCACAACCACCGCCTCCGTCTCAATCCCCTCTCCCTCCACCGTCTTTTCTCCCGCCGGCTTCTCCTCCGTCTCTCCCTCCTCCCCCTTCCCCTGCTCCGCCTCAGTCTCATCCCCCTCCACCGCTCGCGCCCTAAACCTCTCCCCCTCAGGCGGGCTTACCAAATCCCCCACATTCCTTACCAGTCTCACCTCCGCCGCCCTCGTCAACCTCAAATGCCTTATCTTCTCCTCCTCCTCTCTCCCCTCACTCCCCCTCACCAGCCCCGCGCGGTCCATCTGCCCCTCAACCTCCACCCTCACTTCTTCGCGCGCCTTCCACGTCTTCCCAAGCACAGCCTGCATGCTCGCGACCACTTTCTCGACCGCGCGCGCCAGAGGCAAGTCCGTTGCCTTCACATCATCGGCACTGCGCCAGGACAGCGTGCTCGCGAGTCCAGCATCGCGGACGGCCTCGCGTAGTCTTGCGACCGTAAGCGCAGCGAACATATCCCCCGTCCCGGAGAAGAATGCCGGAAACGCATGTGTATCCACGCGGAACGCGCGGGGCTCATGGCCCGCCGTCGCCGTGCTCCCGACAACTGTAATCATATCCTCCACACCATCTTTACAACCCAGATCCGACCCGGACGGGAAGCGCAGGCTGGTTATTATGACGTGGGGGAGGTTGTAGGTTTTATGGAGGGCTTGTAGAGCTTTGAGAAGGCTGGCGCGGTCGGTGATTTTAACGTCGGAGAGGAGTTCAGCCTCGAATTGATTCGGGAGGGCGAGGTCCGCGTGGGGGAGGAGCGATTTATAGGCGGGTACGACGTCGGGGCTGATGTAGAGGCGACCTTCGTCGCCCATTACTGGGTCCAGCGCTAGGGAATACGTTAGCAAGCGGGTTAGCTTATGGGCCTGGGGGAAGGGAACGCGCACCCCAGAAAAACGCCCCCGGTTTCGTAGTCGAGGCGAACTTGAGGTCGCGCCCTATCTTGCCCACCGCGTCCACCGCCTCCTTGCTCGGAATGTACCCGCTGAGCAGGACGTCGAAGTCGTTGAGGAAGGATTGGCGGAGTCCTTCGTAGAGGTCTAGGATCTCTGAGGCGGGCACCTGGGTGCCGCGGAATTGGCGGTAGGCGGTGTGGTTGCCTGGGGGGGGGGGGTGAGTTGGGGAGGGATGGGATGGTGGGCGGGGGGGGGGGGGGGGAGGGCGGACTGTAGTTCACGGTGTTGATGGCTGAGACTTCGCACCCGAGGGATTGGAGCACGAAGGAGGCCATTTTGTTGCCCACATAGCTGAGAGGGGGTTAGGCGGTTCTTTGATGAGGTGTGATGCCGCGGTGCTCACCCGAAGACGACCTGGCGGGGTTAGTGGGGTGAAGGGCTTGCGCGGGGGGGGCGTTTACATGGCTTGCGATGGCGAGGACGCGGGTTTCTGGGACGGTGGGGTCTCGCGACATCGTGTGTATAGATTTTGAGGCGATTGGGAATAACCAGAGGTGGGGAAGGGAGGGACAAATGCGCGGTGTTGAAATGTTTTGTTATCGCGGTCCCTGGGGCAGCGGGGCGCACGGTGACGTGAGAGTGACCCAGGCCACGCTAGGAGGGGCGGCAATTGTGCTTGATAGGGGCGAAAAATGCAACACCCCGCGACGACATTCACACACCGTAATAAGCAAATGAGGGGCAGAAGATAGAGAACAAAAGCCGCCAATTCAGACCATGTGCATTAACATAGAAATTGACGTCACTCATAACCCGATACTCGCTCCAATTTCTCCTTAGATTCGCCTGCTCAATGTTACCCCGCCCACAGAAGCATCGTTATCAAGCATCTAGTCGTCATCGCCGATCTGTAAAGCGTTAGTCAGGTACGAGAGAGCATAGAGGTTAAGGTAAAGTACCTTGGGCGCGAGATAGAAGCGCAGGTAGCTGTTGTTCGCAAGCGCGTACTCGACCATGAGCGGCACGTCGTTCGACAGACACAGGCGCACTTGGTTGGACAGGCCCGTCGCCTTGCAGAAGCCGGTCAGGTACTTGAGGGAGAAGCTCAGGGCAACCGGCTCCGTCAGCGAGATGTCGACGTTCTTGTCGCTGTTCTCGAGATCGGAGTGCTGGCGCAGAGTCACCGAACCGTTGCCAATGTCGCCCTCAGCCTTGAACGTGATGCCCTCCTTGGTGCACTCGATCGACACTATACGAGAAATAAGCTTCTTGATACACCACTCGCTGCTACGCAGAGCCACCCACCAGCCTCAGAGATCAGGAGCAAGTCGCTGCATATCCGCTTAAAGTCCGCAGCCGGCATGCTCGCCGTAGCCGCATACTCCGTATCCGGAATACCCAGATGCTCCTGGTCAATATCCATGAGCTTGAGATCGTACTCGGAGATGCGATCCTGGTCCTTCCCCTCGAACACCAGGTTGACAACATCCGGCGCATCTTCCGACTTGATCGTCAGGATGTCGGAGCTCTGCGCCGCGCGAAGCACCTTGGTGAGCGAGGTCAGGTCGATGCCGAGCGGGATGTTGCGGTCGCAACGGAACGGCGTGAAGGTGTCGGCGGTCAGCATCATGGACACCAGGGCGACGTGCGAGTTGTCCATGGCCTGCAGTGCGATGCCAGAGTCGTTGCAGTCGAAGTTGCAGTGCTGCACGAGATCTTTGATCGCCTCTACGACCTTCTTGAACAGATCAGCTGCCTCAAGGCGTGCTTCCAACACTGTGGCGGGGTTAGATTGCGAGGTACGAGAGGGGGGGCTTTCTTACTGATTCCTGATGTATGGTGCTGTGTCTTTGCTAAGTGTACGGAGAAGTTGGGGAAGTTCCTCGAGCAATCCGTACAAGGGGTTGCTAGGGTGAAGGCGGTGTTTGTGAAGGAAGCGGTGGGGAAGCCTGGGGGAAGAGAGAAAGATGAAGCGCCCGACGCGTCTTCGCGCACCGCGTCGCTAATTGGCGTCTGCCCGCACGTGCAATAGCGCCTGATTCAGCCTTGTCGCCTGACGGCTATCATTTCTCGGCCTCGGCTGGCCGCGTCGAGACGACGACATCTAAGTTGCTTGGCTTCCCTTCAACTCCTGTCTTTTTCAACCTTCTACTCTATGCCAGAGATTCCTGATATAAAGGGTACTGAGCTGTTACCAAACAGCCAATTGCGCCCACCCCACCCCCCCTCCCCTCTCATCCCCCAATCACCTCCTCCCTCCCCATATCCCCCGATCATGTCCACCACCTCCACATCCCCCTACCACCTAGACCTCTCCTTCCGCGGCTTCATAACCGGCCAAACCCACCTCTCCCCCACCACGCAGCAACCTATCTGCCACTCCATCAGCGGCCTCCCCTACGCGCTCCCCCCCGTCGGCGAACACCGCTTCTCCCCCCCGCGCCCCCTCCCCCCCTGCTACCGCTACGGCACCCACGCTTCCCCGGGCGTGTTTACCTCCGGCTGCGGCGTGTGTCCCCAGCCGGGCGTGGCTCCGGATAAATGGGATGAAGACTGCCTGCAGGTCAACATCTGGATTCCCGCGGGCGAGGCACCGGCGGAAGGTACGTACCCGCACGACCAAGCTGGGCTGGGATGGGCTAATACGCAAGGCTGAAGGCTGGCCGGTGTACTTCTTCATCCGTACGCCCCACCCCCCCTCCCCTCCCCATCCCATCCCATCCCATCCCCAAACTCCAACCCTAACCCCCGCACGCAGACGGCGGCTTCCTCCAACTCGGCACCGCCAACTCCCCCCCCCCCCCCCCCCCTATACACCTCCACCTCCTTCGCCGCCATCCTCATAAAACCCGCCTACAGGCTCAACCTCTTCGGCTTCCTCGTTCCCCCCCCAACCCCCACCCAACCCCATCCCGGCAACTATGGTTTCTACGACCTGCGCCTCGCGCTCGAATGGACTTACACGAACATAAGCTACTTCTCCGGCAACCCCGCAAATATCACAGTGGGCGGGTATTCCGCCGGCGCGCACTGCGCCTTCTACCAACTAGCATACGACATCAGTCTCCCTGAGTCCAAACGCATAATCCGCCGCCTGGTCATGCACTCCAACGGTCCCGGTCCCGCCCCGCGCCCCCCCTCTGAATCCCAAGCTCAATATCTCGCCCTGCTCCAAGCCCTCTCCATCCCCGCCTCCCTCCCCGTCGCGGAACAACTCGCGGCGCTCCGCTCCCTCCCCGCCAGCACCCTCCTCGCCGCCGCAAACACCCGCCCTTACCCGCCTCAATTCCGCGCCTCGCCAGGCGGGTTCATCTCGCCCGCCCTCTTCTCTGATATCCGGGACGGGTCCTTCGCGACCCGCCTCCGCGAGGCCAACGTGCGTATCTTGATAGGTGAATGCAGCGACGAGCACTTCGCGTACGCGCGGTGGCACGCGCCCACCCCGTCCCTCCGCGCCGTAGAAACACGACTTCACGCCGATTACAGCCGGCGGGTGGTGCGCGCTTTGGTCGGGCTGTATTTCCCCTCTGGCAAGGTGAAGGATGGGAAAGGGTGGAGAGAAGCGTTCGGGCGCGTCTACGCGGACGTCCAAGTGCACTGTAGTATTCGCGGTTTCATCGCCGGACTCGTCAAAGGTGGGGCCGGGGGACTGGTCAGTCGGTACAGAGTGGAGTGGCGCGCGGGATGCGTGCGGCAGCCCGTAGGGTGGGGCGCGAGTCATGGGAGTGATATGGCGATATGGTTTTACGGGGATGGCGGGAAGCTCACCGAGGGAGAGGGAAGGATAGTGAGGGAGGGGTTACTGGATTTGTATGGTCAGTTTCTGGCGGGGGAGGAAGTGGATTGGGGGACGAGGGACTATATGGATGTGAGGAGATTGAAGGCGGATGGGAGCGTGGATATTTGGCGGGATGAGCTTTGGGAGCATGGGCTTGAGGTGTGGGATGCGGTGCAAGATGCGAGTCTTGGGGAGCGGGCAGCGCTGTAAAGATGATGAGCTCGGTGAATCTAGTGTACATAGTATTACGCATATATCAAACACCCGCGCCTCGGTCCGCCATCGAGGGATATCAGCCCACGCCCCATCCCCCCTCAACCCAAACGCCCGCCCAGCCCACATATACTCAAACACCCCCTCACCAGTCCCCTACAACACAATCAGCTCATCGTCTCATTCATAACCTTCGCACGCTTGCCCCTAGGAGTAGGCCTCTCCTCCCCCTCCCTCTTCCTCTTCGCCACCCGCGAACTCCCCCCCTTAGGCCTATACGCCTCATCATCCCGCGCGCGGCGGCCCCCCCTCCCCACTACCGCTTGCGCCGCCTTCTCCGGCGCCTCCATCACATACGCCAGCTCCTCGTCCTCGTCCTTCGCGCCGGGGGTCGCGGCCACAGCGCCCCGCTTGGCACTGCGCTGGCGCGGCGGCTTATCAGCCGCGAGCTCCTTCTCCTGGATGAAGGTCTCCGGGTGGTAGCGGCGGAGCCAGCTGAGCACGGACATGGGGTTTGCGTTTTGGAGCTCTTTGTCGGAGGGGAGGGTGCGGCCGGGGGGTGGCCGCAGGGACTTCGGGTCGGTGTCGCTGTCGGCGAGTTGGGAGTCGATTGTGGCGAGGGCTTCTTCTTCGTAGGTGGTGTCGAAGAAGCTGATGGCGGCTTCTTCGTCGAGATCCGAGGGGAAGGGGGAGAGGGAGCGCGTGTGCGGGATGGAGAGGAGGGAGGCGAGTTTGCGTGGGGCGTCGGGTTCGAGGGCGGGGAGGGAGGAGACGCTGGGGACGAGGTCGGCTGTCGGATCGCCGAGGTCGACGCGCTTGGGGAGGGAGGGGTAGCGCTGGAGGTCGAGGAGGATGTCGAGGAGTGCGCTGGGAGGGGTGTTAGTTGATGGACAATGAGAAGGACATTCGGGGCGACGTGCTCATTCTCTTCTTGCAGACGGCGGGCGCGGATCTCGTCCTTTTTGGTCTCGCGAAAGAGCTGATTGCTCTCTTCCATGACCTTGTCGAACTGGATCTTTTTCTTGTGGAACTTCTTGCGCCATGAGCGGACACGCATCTTGTTCTCTTTGCCCTTGAGGGCGAGGTATGTTTGTAGTTCTGATGACGAGGTTGTAGCGGGTGGGGGTGGAGGGTTGCTGGAAATGATGTCTTGAAGTGATGCCATGACGGCAGAAGGGGGTTTTTTATATATGCGCGCTTAGTTGTGGTTGTTACGACGATGGTGGAGAGATGCGAGCGATGTGCGCGATGTGGCGAGTAAACGAAAGAAAGCCTGGCGAGTAGTGGAAGTCGAGCGGACGGAAGTGTTTGATGCAACACGAGACGAAGGTGTGGATGTTGTTGTGGATGGGAGAGGGAGAGGGAGTTTGACAGAGTGTCGGTTCGTCTCTGTCGCGCCGCCCCCGACGTTTCCGTTCACCGGGGGGGGGGCCGTGCAACAACTTCGTCACCCCCTCGCCCTCCACTAACTACGGTACTCCTCCACACTCCCTGCATGGCACTCGTTTGGTATCTCTACATTCGACCAGGCCAACTCCGTCAAAGCCAAACAACAATTACTTCCCTCACTCCACCAACATCCCCAACTCTCTCCCGCCCCCGCTAGAAATTCTTTTCCTCCATCTGTCCTCAGCGGCTTACATGTGCTGGTAGTCCGCCTGGTAAGTGTTGCAGGCTCTGTTTGGGGCCAGCTTTCTACAACCGCCCTCTCTACCAGCATCGTCAGCTAACACCTTCTCACCTTCCTAGCCCACCCTCTCTTCACCATGCCTACCTCGGCCATGAGCTTAAACACCGTCCAGAGCCGAAAACGGCGCTCCAGCAGCATCGTATACCACGAGCCGCCGGAGTCGATCGAGCACATGAGCGACCAGGCCGCGCTGCCGAACCTCAACGCCGAATGGGTCAACGCAAAGGGTACGTGCTGCCCTCGATCGGAGGCGGGATACGGGAATGTCTGCGAGTCTACACTCCCCCGGACTGGCCGTCGGTGCTCTCCTGCTCCAGCTTCGCTCCGACAGCCACGTCCGGAGTGCCAGTCCACCGCTCGTCCCATATCCCCCCTCCCCCCCTCACCAGTCCACCCAACTAACATCCCACCACCAGGCGCCTGGCTAATTCACCCCATCCTAATCTTCTCCCTCAAAATCCTCTTCGACATCGTCCCCGGCATGTCCCAAGAAACCTCCTGGACCCTCACCAACCTCTCCTACATGCTGGGCTCCTATATCATGTTCCACTGGGTGCGCGGCATCCCCTTCGACTTCAACGCCGGCGCCTACGACAACCTGAACATGTGGGAGCAGATCGATAACGGCGACCAGTACACCCCGGCTAAGAAATATCTCCTCACCGTGCCTATTGTGCTCTTTCTGGTCAGCACGCATTACACGCATTATGATCTGAGTTACTTCAGTATTAACCTCTTGGCGACGGTGGCGGTTATCATTCCTAAGCTGCCGGCTGTGAGTTGCCCCCCCCCCCCCCCCCCACTTCACATGTATAGGACAAGCTAACCCCGAGTCTCAGACCCACCGCCTGCGCACCACGTTCTTCTCCGGCCCGCCGGAGGACCGGTAAACGCGCCCCGAAGCATGGCAGTTTCCTTCCTCTCTGAATTACTACCACCATTTTCCGTGCCGAACGCACCGCTTGGCGTGTTCTTTCATTTGTGTCTCTTGGCGTTCTGCGATGAGTAGGGGAAGGGAATGGGGGGGATCGGGCGGGGAGGGCGAAATATGGGGAGAGGAAATAGCAAATTCCGGTTTACCATTCCTTGAGATAACCCGATTTTCAGTCGTTGCTCTCTCTTTTGCATTGCTGTGGTGGGGCGGGAGTGAGTGAAGAGGAGACGTTGCATGTACCACTAGTTCGAAGGGGAAATACGGTTCGTTTTTGCTCCACCACAACTGCCCGCGCATGAAACTGGGAATATCTCCGCTGGATAGCAATTGACGTTTGTTGTTTCCCATATGCCATACGGTTGGCGCAAGGGGGACGTATCACGGCATCACTCAAGACATCACTGCACCAGCACCAGCATATCATGAGCAGCATCCCCATTCCCACCCCCATACGCATGTACATAAACCCAGACAAACCCCCATCCCCCAGAACTTTTACGGTGAACACGACGCCTCATCCGCGCGCGCTATGACGCTGCAGACTGTATGATTCAATCATCCCCATCTCCCATCTCCCATTGCACATCATTCTGTTGCACATCACTCCGTTGCACATCCCTCATCAGCCATCTCGTCCCCACCCTTACTCAACCTCCGAGCTCAGCTATCCCTCCGAGAGAAGTTGCCCCTCCAAGAGAAGCTGTCCTTGCGGCCAGCCTCGCGGCAAGCCTACAACGGCTTCCCCCCAATGAACTCGCTCCACCGCCGGACCTCAGGCGGAATGCCCTCTTGGAGCGGGAGTTTCGCCGCCATGCACTGCGCGAACAGGAGCGCCGTCTGATCACAACAGTTAGTCCCAATCCAAACCTCGCCCATCACGGAGGAAAACATACCTTCGGCTCCATAAACAGCGGAACCCCAAAATCCACCGCATTCCGCCTCATAACATAATCCTCATCCACAAGGCTACTCGCCCGCGCCCTCGCCAAATTAAACACCCCCCGAATATCATACTTCGCAAACACCTCCCTCAACGCCCTCTTATCCGTCTTGGGAAAATCAATAACTTCCACACTCGCCCCCGCCTCCTTCTCCAAATGCCCACCCACCGTGCTATTCGCCGCAAAAAGCTTGAACTCCAGCGGCGCCAAAGCCTTGACAATCGCCGCAAGCTCAGGCCGATTCACGTCGCCGCCGAACAGCAACCCCTCGCCAGGCTGCGGGAGGCGGAAGTTCATAGTCGACTGCATAGCCGCCCAATACGCCTCGATGACGTCCTTGCCAAAGCACGCCATCTCCCCCGTGCTGCTCATTTCCACGCCTAGGAAAGGGTCTGCGCCCGCGAGGCGCGTCCAGCTGAACTGCGGCACCTTGATGGCGAGGTAGTCACGCTTCACGGCCATGAGATCGACGGGCTCGGGGACATCGCGGCCGACGAGCGCGCGCGTCGCCACGTCGATGAAGTTCGTGCCGAGCACTTTGGAGGAGAAGGGGAATGAGCGGGAGGCGCGCAGATTGCATTCGATGACTTTGAGCGCGGGTTCGGCGCCATCTGCGCCCGCGGCCTTGATGACTTGCATGTTGAACGGGCCGGTGATGTTCCACGCCTTGGCCACTTTCTGCGCGATGACCTTGCAGCGGTCGAGCGTGGTCTGGTCGAGCGTATGCGGCGGCAGGACGAGAGACGCGTCCCCCGAATGCACGCCTGCGTTCTCGATGTGCTCGCTCACGGCGTGGACGAGCAGATTGCCATTGTGCCCCACGGCATCGACATCAATTTCCTGCGCGCCCTCGATGTACTGCGTGATAACAACCGGGTGGTCAGGCGAGACGTCCGACGCGGCGGTGAGTTTCTCCTCCAGGTCCGCGCGGTTGTGGATGACCGTCATGGCGGCGCCGGAGAGCACGTAGCTAGGCCGGACAAGGACGGGGTAGCCAACGGAGTCGGCAAAGTCCTCGGCCTCCTTGACGGAGGTGAGTTCCTTCCACGCGGGCTGGTCGACGCCGATATCGTCCAGGATCTGGCTGAACTTGTGCCTGTCCTCCGCGCGGTCGATGTCCTTGGGATCCGTGCCGAGCACCTTCGCCTTGCCCACTTCCTGCAGCTTAAGCGCGATGTTCTGGGGCAGTTGGCCGCCGACGCTGACGACGACGCCCTGCGCGGACTCGAGCTCGTAGATATCCATGACGCGCTCGTAAGACAACTCCTCAAAGTAGAGCTTGTCGGCGACGTCGAAGTCGGTGGAGTAGGTCTCGGGGTTATAGTTGATCATGACCGTCTTCTTGCCCATCTTGTTCAGCGAGAGGGTGGCGTTGACGGCACACCAATCGAACTCGACGCTGCTGCCGATGCGGTACACGCCGCTGCCGAGGACGAGAATGCCGTGGTCGTCGAAGGTCACGTCGTGGGACGAGGCGTTGTACGTCGTGTACAGGTAGTTGGTGTCAGCCGGGAACTCAGCCGCGAGCGTGTCGATCTTCTTGACCCAGGGCTTAATGCCAAAGCCCTTGCGACGGGCACGAACTTCCTCCTCGGAACTGCCCACAGCCTTCGCGATTTGCCGATCCGAGAAACCCTGCTTCTTCGCCTTGAGCAGGAGCTCCTGCTTCAGGCCAAAGAGGCTGCCAATCGCCTCAAGCTCATGCGTAGTATCGACAATATTCTGCAACTTGTGCAAGAACCACTTATCAATCTTCGTAAGCTCGTGAATCCGATCCACCGAGTAGCCCTCATGGAACATAGCCTGACCCACAGCCAACCACCGACGATCCGTCGGGTTCGCAAGCGCATCGTCAAGGTCCTCAAACGCCACGCCCTGGAAGCCCAGAAACTGGGGATCAACCATACGACACGCCTTCTGGAACGATTCCTCAAACGTGCGCCCGATGCCCATGACCTCGCCGACCGACTTCATCGAGCTGCCAATATCGCGCTTGACGTTCTGGAACTTGCTCAGATCCCACCGCGGCATCTTCGTGACAATGTAGTCCAAGCTAGGCTCGAAGTTGGCCGTCGTGGTCTTGGTGACCGCGTTCGGGAGCTCCGGGAGCGTGTGACCGAGGCCGATTTTGGCAGCCGTGTACGCCAGGGGATAACCAGTAGCCTTGGAGGCAAGCGCCGAAGATCGCGAGAGACGAGCATTAACTTCGATAACGCGGTAATCCAAGCCATCAGGCTGCAGCGCATACTGAACGTTGCACTCGCCAACGACGCCCAGGTGGCGGACGATCTTGATCGAGGCGGACCGCAGCATATGGTACTCCTCGTCGCTGAACGTCTGGCTGGGCGAGACGACAATGCTGTCGCCGGTGTGGACACCAAGTGGGTCGAAGTTCTCCATGTTACACACGGTGATGCAGTTATCGGCGCTGTCCCGAACGACCTCGTACTCGGCCTCCTTCCAGCCCTTGAGCGACTTCTCGACCAGGATCTGGGGCGACAGGGTCAAAGAGCGCGCGGACAGATCCCGCAATTCGTCGGGGTTGTTCGCGAAACCGGAGCCCAGACCACCAAGAGCATAGGCGGCACGCACGATGATCGGGTAGCCGACCTTCTCGGCCGCGTCAAGGGCATCTTCGATGGTGGAAACGGCGATGGACTCGGCGATCGGGATGTTGATTTCTTTGAGAGCCTGAGCGAAGAGATCGCGATCCTCGCTGACCTCCAGCGTGCGAACGCTAGTCCCGAGGACCTTGACGCCGTAGCGCTCGAAGATACCCATCTTTTGCATGCGGACACCGAGATTCAGCGCCGTCTGGCCACCGAAGCTGAGGAAGATGCCATCAGGCCGCTCGCGCTCAATGACGTGAGTAACGTATTCCGGCGTAACGGGAAGGTAATAGATCTCATCGGCCAACACGTGCGAGGTCTGGATAGTCGCAATATTGGGGTTGATCAACACCGACTTGACGCCCGCCTCCCTCAACGCCTTCAAAGCCTGAGACCCTGTCCCGTCATTAGCCAATGCACGTTACGAAAGCAGTCCCTAAGAGGGCGCCAAATATGCCATCCCTCACTCACCAGAGTAATCAAACTCGCCCGCCTGTCCAATAGCCAGCCCACCACTGCCAATAACCAGCACTTTCTTGACATCCACCAGATCCCTTGCACCCGCAATAGCACCACTATTCAAATACGCCTGCGAATTAGGCGCCTCCTGACTCTCAACGCGCTTGCTGGCCACAGCCGTAAAACCGCGAGTCTGGCGATACACCCGCTTATTTGCAGCCAGGAACTGGGCCGCGCGCGCACCGGCCGGGCTCACAAAGGAGCGGGCTGCGCCGACGTTTGCCGCCGCGAGGCCGCGCTGGCTGAGCAGTGTTTGGCGGCCGCCGGAGCGGAGCAGCGGCGTGCGGGTCGCGAGACGGGAGAGGGTCGCGCTCGACGCCATGGTTTGGGGGATGTCGCGATGGGGGAGTTGGTGGGAGCCTCGGAGGGCTCTAGGAAGGCGGTAAGGCCGGACTGAGGGCGGGGAGAGGGCGGTTGTTTGCCGTGTCTCGAGCTTTCTTGAGGCTTTTGTCGATCTCGGCAAATTTGAGAGGCGGGGTGAGTGCACCGCGATAAGAGGCGCGATGACGAAGTGAGCGAGGGAGGGAGGGGAGGGATGGTGACAAGAGAAGGAGGAGTGAGAGCAGGTGGAGAGAAGAGTGGAGGAGAGAGGAAGAAAAGAATTGGGCCCTCTCGTGGTAGAAAAGGATCTTCGGGCGGGGGAGGTGAGTCAATTGCGGAAGAAAAGTTGAAGATTGTATTTTAACGCACCCCGCCAACCGGTCCCCAGCAACAAGCGTCAGAAGCCTCTTGCTTCCTCCGGTGCTCGGACCCCAGACCGCACACACACAAAAAAAGTTCGCTAGCGGGCCCGATAGGCGGCAAGTGGGCAAGATTGGCGAGGGCAGCCGACAGCATCGGTTTTTTTTTCTTTCTTTTCTGCCGCCCACCAAAGATTCAACCTCTGACGCAATTGCGGATGATGAGAAAAGCGCCAGGGACTGAGGGAAAGAAGAGGTAAGCGGGGGCGAGCGGGGCGAGCGGGAGTGTGCAAAGAATTCCCTAAGGGTCAACGGGGTCTACGGAGTACGGCGCTTCTCTTCTTTGCAGTGGGGAGCCGATCCCCCTCCCTCAATTGGCCTTCCAGAGTACGAGGAAGCTCTTCTCCTCACACTTCCAAAGCAGCGACTGCAATCCCCATGTCAAACGGCAATGCATTGGCAGTGCATCTTGTCTTGCTCGTGACACGCAAAAATACCCCTCCTCCCCGGCCCTTGCAAGCAAAAGCCCCAAGATCTCAATGCTGGCTCAAGAGCGCTAGGCGGGCGCGAGGCTCTAACGGCACAAGAGGCTGAGAAATGCTCCTCGCGTGACTGGGCAATTCGAACATCACAGCATCCACGTCGAGAAGGAGCATTGCATTCCTTTTCAGGCTTTCTTTGCTCCTCTCCTATCCGCAGCCTTGCTCTGCCCCGCAACGCTTTTAGCAGCAGTACTAGATCCAGCAGCCTTCTTCTCCACCACCACCTCCGCCTTCTCACCACCCGCAGCCTCCACCCGCCCCATCCTAACCTTATACTCCCTCGGGGTCTCCAACCCAGGGCCCTTCCCAAACCCAAACCAACCCCCCCTCTCCGCCGCCCACATGCCCACCCCCGCCCTTCTCGCCTTATCCTGGGCCGCCCGATACTTCCTCTCAAACCCCCCAAACTCGCTCCCATACTTGGCCTCATACACAGTCGCCAGCCCCCTCTTCAGCATCTCAAGTCCCACATCCCTCCGCCACAGGCCCCGCCGCACGAGGACGGTCGCAACGACACGCTCGTACTGGTCGCGCCGGTAGATGTACGCGCGCACGCGCCGGCCGCCGATATACTCGGTTAAAAAGGCGAGGGCGTCTTCGGCGAAGGGTTGCACTGGCCGGCCAAAGTGGGCGAGTTCAGGCGCGTCGATGCCCGCGAGGCGGATATGCAGCTACACAAACCATCAGCAGCCCACCCCCACCCCCACATCCCTATCCCATCAACTCACCGTCTTCCCCTTCAGTTCCTCCCTCTTCGCCGGTACCCTCTTCCACCACAACCACCCCCATCCCGCAAGCCTTCCCCCAGGCGTATGAAAAAGCCGAAAATTATCCCCATCCCCCACACTCGTAACCTGGCCGAAGACACTGCTCTTCCTGAACAGCGCGGGGCGGATGTAATCGCTGCTCGGGATTCTTCGTAGGAAGCGCTTGTACACGTGGATCAGCGTCAGTGTTGTGGCCGTCAGGAGCACAGTCGGGATGACCACTGAGGGCTGCGTGTAGTGCGTCCAGTCGGTTTTGTTGAGGCTGTCGTCCCAGCGGATGGGTTTGCGCGGGGAGGAGGGAGGGGAGGGAGGCGCGCGGTTGTCATTGCTGTCGTCATCGGCGCCGTTTCCGCGCCCAAACGGCCATACCATAATCAAGCCGTGCGTATGCTGTACGAAAAAGCGTCTTCACCCTCCGTCTCCGTCTCCCGCACCCGCCGCGGACGTGCGACCAGGACCGGGGTCGCTCCACCCCCCGGACCAACAATTCTCCGGCCCGGCAACGTAAACTTGGCCTTGTGGCTTGCGCGCATAGGGATGGGGGCACGGAGCCGCAACGGCCACATCTAATGTAGCTCGAGCACCACCAACGCGCTCACGATCACCTCCGCCTCACCCCCTCGCCCACCACAAACCCCCGCGTACACAGCAAGCAATGGCGCTCTTCCTCCCCAGCTTCGGCTTCGGCAACATATTCTACGGCACGTCCTCCCCCCATCCCCACCCCCCTCCCCCAAATCAAACCCACAAGCTAACCCCCTCCCCCCAGCCTCAATCCTCCTCGTCAACGCCATCGCCGTCCTATCCGAAGACCGTTTCCTCGCGCGCATCGGGTGGGGCACCAGCGCGGCCGCAGACCCGGGGTTCGGCGGTGCGCCTGATACCACGAGCGTCAAGGCGCGGCTTGTGAATCTCATCGCGAGTGTGCGGACGCTTATGCGGAGTGCGTATACCCCCCCTTCCCCCAAGGACGATGACTAGAACGGGAGCTGACGCGAGGACCGACAGTTCCGCTGATATTTGTTAATTCGTTGCTCATATTGTATCTCCTCATTTTGGGGTGAAGACGGCAAGGCAAGGAACGAGATGAAATAACGAACGGAGGCGGCTTGTGGGGATGAAGCAGAAGAGCAGAAAGTTGACAACCGCCCGGCTGCGGCGCACAGGTCACGGTCACGCATATCAAACCCCCAGAGAGTGGGAATAGCTAGCTTTTCTATCCGCCGCGAAGCGGAGGACCGCAACGGCGGTGCTATATGCGCAATGTACACAGTTACCACCGTCTACCCTCTCGCCATGCCCTCCGTGCCCAACCAATACCCCCATGATTCAACAACTGGCAGCACCACGGAGTAGACCAAAGCCATAATGTTACATACGCAGAGAGCCCGGTCCAAGCTCGGGGCCCCCAAACCCGCCCCCCAAACATGCAAGAACCACGCAAACATGCAAACCGCCCACCAGCCAGCCAGCCAGCCCCAACCCCATATATGTCCCATCCAGACCAGACCAAACCCCCGCCTCCCCCCATCTTCACTATCAAGACACGCCACCACCTTTTTTAGTTTTCAAGTAAACAAGCCAACAAACAGCGAATAGCCCAGAAAGAGACCACCGCCGCAGCCTCCCCAAGCACAACCCAGAGAAATCCCAACAGCAGCCCAGGATATCAAACGCCTTCTCCATCCCAAAAGAAAGCCATATACAACCCCCCACAACCACCCCCAAGCCCCCTAAAACCCAATCCCCATGACGCTCTTCTTCCGACTAAGACTAAACCTCGTCCTCAACTTTCCCCCCTTCTCCCCCCCCGCCGCGGACATAGCACGATGCATCCCCTTCGGCGCAACGGGCAACGCCGTCGTCCCACTCTCCGTAGAACTATGCTCCTCCGTCGCCTCACTCGGCGTACTAGTCGGCGTCGGCGGGCTGAAAAACGTCAACCCCAGCCCCCCCCCATCATCCGCATCCGTCTCATGCGTCTCGTCATGACTAGGCCGGACGTGATTCTGGCGGACAACATGCGCCGCCTCGCGCCTCTCCCTCTCGACCTCGCGCTCCCTCTCCTTATCCCTCTTCCCCTTTTCTTTATCCTTGTTTTCCTTATCCTTGCCGCCCCAGAACCGGGGCTTCGCGCGCAGACTCATGCTCGTCTGCCGGAAGCGCTGCAGTCCACCGCCTAAAAACCCGTTCTCCTTGCCGCGGAGCTTGTCCTCGGCGCTGCTGCCCCTCTTGCTCTCCGAGTCCTTCGAACTGCCCGACCCGCCCGAGGCCGAGAATCCGCCCAAACTGCCCCCCTTATCCGGGCCCGGCGTCGGTGGGAGCGCAGGCAACGGCGGGAGCGGCGGCAACGGATCGTCCTTACGTCTCTTCCCGGCTCGTCGTCGTTCAGCCTCACGCTCAGCCTCCTTCTTCCTTTCCTTCTCTTCCCTCTCAGCCTCCTTCTTCCGTTCCTTCTCACCCCGCTCCGCCTCCTTACGCCGCTCTTTCTCCTCGCGCTCAGCTTCCTTCTTTCGCTCCTTCTCCTCCTTCTCCGCCTCCTTCCGCCGGTCCTTCTCCTCGCTCTTCTCCCCCTTCCCTACAACAGTACTCTTCTTCCTATTCAAAAACTGCAATCCCGGAACCACAGGTGCGGGAGACGGCGGCAACGGCGTCTCGAACACCAGCGGCATAGGCGTCTGCGGCGTGGGCGGTGCGGAAGTACCCAAGCCCGGCGGCGCCGTAGCCACGTGATCCAGGCCCACAAAGTCAACTTCGTCAGCCGCCGGCGTAGGCGGAACGACATGCCCATTGAGCACAGTCCCGTTCACACCCTTTGCGTCCTTGTCCTTCTCCTTATCTGCCGTAGCCGTTGCCGCCGCTGGCGCAGCAGCAAAGCCCTCGGCTTCCTGCTCGCGCTGCATGGCCTCAAGGGTAGTCTCCTGGTAAAAGAGCACATAGGCGCAGGCCAGGTTCTGCTCGCCGCCGAAGTAATTGCGCACATAGCTCTTATCGACAGGCTCGACCATCTCGTCGTCAAAAAGCACCCACCCCCGATCCTGCGTCTTGATGATGCTGACGTAGTGTCCGTGGTACGGGCCACCGCCGATGTGCACGACCACGGCATACAGCTCGTACAACCGGTCCGGGTCCTCGGCGTCGTCGGTCGTGTTGAATAGGCGCAGGTAGTAGGGGTAGACGACGCGATGGAACAGCTTCTGTAGGCGCTGGAGGTCCTCGGTGTACTTGAAGCGCTTGAGATGTAGTGCGAGAATGCGGGGTAGCCGCTTGATCTTCATACGCTTCTCCGCCTCTTGCAGTCCACCGCATTTGTCGCAATGGAACTTGTTGCGCTCGCACAGCATCTCCTCCTCGGAGAACTTGCGCAGGCATGACGTTACAGATGAGTGTTGCTCCAGGTCGACTGAGAGGTCCAAAAAGGCCTCGTCGCGCTGCGAAACGTTCTCGCACGTTAGACAGCGCGTCTCCGACGTCAGCGTCCCCTCGAACAGCTCATGCACCCAGCGGGAGCTCTGCGGTTTCGCGATTCCGTTAGTCATAGTCCCATTGCTCACTACCCCATTGTGCGGCGCATGCCCCTCCTCCTCTTTCGACTTGCTAAACTGCTCCACGTTCTCAACCACCTGATTCAGAACCAAGTTCAGAAACTCGTGCGCATCCTGGTGCATCGGCGTCCGGAACATCTCATTCTCTCGCCGCAATGTTTCGAGGAACTTGCTGGGACTGACGACGCCGGTGCGCGAGTCGTGGGCAATCATCGCCTCGAAGATGTCCTTCATGCCGGAAAAGAGCGACTCTTCCATGCCGTAGCTTGGCGCATTGGCATAGTCCATGTTCAATATCGGGCCTGTTGTCAACGCCAGCTTCTTCTTGTAATCGGGGGAGTCCTTGTTTTCCTCTGGCTTCGCAGGCGCATTGGGATTCAATGAGGGGGGTGGTTGTTTCGATCGTGGGGAAGCGGTGGGATTTGGACTGGTGAGTCCTGCTCGTGACTTCACGGGAGAGAGTGGTGTGTGGTGGTTATCGGGTAAGGGATATGCGTTCAGAACGTGATCTCGTCGTAGCGACTCGGGTGGCGAGCGCGTGGGAAAGTTGATGACCTGTTCGCGGAAAGGTGCCGAGTGATATAGACATTGTATTATCGAGTTGCAATAGCTGCGAAAGTCAGTTCCAGCACGCTTGTCGGACATATGCGCCACTCACCATGTGCTTCCAAACTAATCCTCGACGTTAGCAACACCCCAACACAAGTGAGACAAGAGGGACAACTCACATTCTCGAAGCCGAAGAACTTGTCACTCCCGTCGTGCCTGATGGGTCCCGCATCGGCAAGCAGCCTCTCCAAAGGCGTCGGCTGCGGCGCATTGGGATCCTTCTTCGCCGGAGTATTGGCAGCATTTGGTCCAGAAGCGCCCTGCACGGTTTATCAGCCTGGCCGTATGAAAAGGGTCGGAGAGTCTCGGGTACGAACCGCAGTCGGCTTGAAACGGTTAAAGAGCGAGGCCATTGTGAGAGAGGCGGATGGCCGCCGGCAAGTCGGTCGCGGCGCGTGCCGAGAGTGGAAGGATTCGGTCGAGTTCGCCTTCGGAGTTTGAGATTAGTCCGCGAGTGTGAGGTCGGAGTAGAGGTGGGAGGTGATGTGCGGGATGGAATGTGGGGGTTTCAAGGACGCTTGTAAGGCGCTGCACGCCCGGCCAGGAACGACTGGGTGGGTGGCAGCATGAGGGACGGCGCTTGGGGAGGGGCGGAGCGGAGATGCGTCGATGGGGGCGGAGTTTGTTGTAGGTGGGGTTGGCGTCAAAGGTGTGGAGTAGATGAGATCGCGGGGGAGGTTGGAACAGGGAGGGAGCGGACAGCGCGAGGGTGGGTGTTGTGGTGAAGTTGATGGAGGACCAGTGGACAGGAGGGGGTAAGGTTGGTAGGTGAAGGACTGGGGTTGAAGCTGTGGAAGAAGCTGTGGGAAAGGACGGGTGGATAGGAGAGCGACGCTGTAGAGTTTTGGAAGTGGAGTGAGAGGTAGACAGGTGCGTGCTGTGGGTGAGATGGTTGAGGTTTGGCGGTTTACGGGTAGCAGTGCTAAAGGCACTAAGAGCCCAGAGAGCCCAGGAAGGCTTAGGAAGTGGCCTGGGGAGCGGTTGAGGTGGGAGGGGGTGTGAGGATAAGACCTAAGAGGCGTCGTTGAAGCTAAGAATACCACCCTCGTGAGTGGCGTTACCCAGGAATGTCTTCGCGCGTGGGGGTTCTGGGGAAAGACGGTATCAAGAGCGAAAGTGATGCGATCGAGAGATGTAGAGCGGAAGAAGAAGCGGGAGGTTACCGTAGAGTGATGATGGCGATGACCGGTGGAGGTGGAGAGGTGGGGGGGGGGGGTGGATACGAGACGGGTAAATGGATGGGGTAGGACAGAATGGTCAGCGGCGCAGTTGAAAAAGCCAGAGAGATACGGCCAGAGAGAGAGAGAGAGAGAGAGAGAGAGAGAGAGAGAGAGAGAGAGAGAGAGAGGAGAGAGAGAGATGGAGAGCGCGTTCTCGGTAAATTAGGTTGATACGCCCGTTTACTCCTTCAGATGCACAGTACTTTAGCGATAACTCGTACTGCAGTGGTGACAACCCGCTGCAGTCGTCTCAACTAGAACTACAAACCCCCATAAGACACGGCAATGGAAGATTCCAAGGCTTCGATCATCGGCCAGTCCCGTCGGCCTCAGCGATGCATGAGCATCCCACCCATTCATCCTCCAGCACCTCCCCAGCCATCCAACGTGGTTCTTTGCCGGCAAAGCGAGAACCAGTTACGAGCAGTTGGACTCGCAGAGTTGCAGCGGCGAGGCCTGATCCGCTCCCAGGAACCATGTTCCTGTCCGCAGGGCCAAAACTTCCTCACCA
Organism: Trichodelitschia bisporula; assembly: GCA_010356995.1. Classification (NCBI taxonomy): domain Eukaryota; kingdom Fungi; phylum Ascomycota; class Dothideomycetes; order Phaeotrichales; family Phaeotrichaceae; genus Trichodelitschia; species Trichodelitschia bisporula. The sequence goes on along the minus strand of ML996689.1, from coordinate 1,461,104 downwards.
GTCAAACTGTCCACCCTCTCGCAGGATACCCGTTCCTCCCATCCCACACAGAGAAAAGTCGCCTTTTCCCCTCATCTGACTCTGAAAGGAAGCGGAGGAATAACAGAGAACCAAGATCTTCAACCAAAAGCTAAAAGCCGAAAGCCACAAACTCGAGAACACAAAACCAATGTCAAACCCACAACCCTTCCATCCCAGCGGTCCGTTTGACAGGTCCTCCCGTCCTCTCTCTTGCCCCTCAACTGCAACAACCACGCCAACTCTGCAGGGCATGTCATTGCCGAACCTGTAGAGAATCCCCTCCTATCACCCCCCTCCCCCAGAGTTCCCCATCCAACAGGATATCCCGCGTCTGCCCGCCAACCCGAACCCCGCCCCCGCGGCCACGGCGCCGCACACGCAGCAAGGTGAGCTGCAGCTAATTGCGCATCCCGCCATGCGAAGTACAAGTGACAAGGCCGAGCAGACCGAGGGCAATTTTCACTCGACACCCCAACACACCAGAAACCGATCGCCGCTGGTTGCACCGGCGCCATCCAAACCCCCGAACTACCAGAAACTTTCCGTGTGGGAGAGAGAGAGCGAGGCGGTGATAGCGGTAACCTTACTTATCGACTCTAGCGAGTCTAATGATTACCCCGCTTTTCTCGCTTCTATGTAGTATCGTAACTTGCTTTCCTGCAACTATGTCCGGAGTAACGGATGCAGCTGAACGGCCACCTGTGTCATTCTACAGTTCTACCGCCACACCGCTGCCTTTTCTCGCGAAGATTCTCGGATAAGGTACTGCGCGCTCGTTGTCGAGCAGCACTGGGCGCAGACATCCACGTATCATCTACAACACGGCTCACAGTGCGCAGAAGAAGCGAGCCGCGACCGGCACCCATTCATTAGAAACAAACAACGCGTTACGAAGCCCATATAACAACCCCATTAACAAGGCTATGAAGAAGCCCATATCCCGGCAGAAGAACAAGACAACATACCCCTGCCCGCGCCGCCACATCAAGCCTTCCGCGCAACCCCCCTCAGCCTCACATACCCCAGCCACTGACTCCCATCCCCCTCCCTCGTAACAACCTCCTCCATCAACGCCAGCACATCCCTTACATACCTCTCCTTCTCGCGCGCACGCTCCACATACACCGCCGCCATAAGCCGAACCCACCCCTCAAGCCCCGTGCCCCCATCCTCCTTCTCCGTCATCCGCGTCGGCCTGTACTCTAACTCAAGCCTCTCAATAGCGAACCCCACCCCCTCAAGCAACCCCCGCATCCCCTCCTCGCTCGGAAAAAACCACGGACTCACCTCCCGCGCTTCCTCAACAGACACACCCTGCATCACGAGCGCAGCCGTAAGTCCAACACGCACATCCGCCACGTTCCCATGCCCGCCTAACTCGAACACAAAGACGCCACCCGGCTTTAGAGCCTCGTACGCCGCGCGCACGACATCGGTGCGTGTTTCCCGCTTGCGCAGGATCCAGTGCAGGGCGGCGTTGGAGAAGACTTTATCCCATGACCCATCGAGCAGCTGCTCGCGCGCTGAGGGGGAGAATGCCGTGACGTCCTGCTGCTGGAAGGAGAGGTTGGAGGTCGCGTATTTGGAGGCCGCGCCGCTGATCATGGATTCCGAGGCGTCGACGCCGAAGACCCGACCCTCGGGAGCGACTGCTGTGGCGAGTTGGGAGGTGAGTACGCCGTCGCCGCAGCCGAGGTCGAGGATTGTGTCGCCGGGTTTTGGGTCGAGGTATTTGACCACCGTGGTCGTGAGTTGGGGGACGAAGGACGCGGCGGCGGTGTATGCCTATGTAGATGAATATAGGATAAGCATATGCGGTTTCTCGCGTCGGAGCGGGGCACTGAGCGTGCATGGGGCTTACCTGCGGCGACCAGTGGTCCTTCGATGGTTGTTCAGAGGCCATTTTATTGTGGGATGATGTAGAGGTGCTGCGTTTGCTTGCTGAAGGCTGTGATCGCTGCTTACAACGCGTATATATATGCGGTAGCCTTGCTAGACATTAAGGGTCCGATATCGGCCACACGTCCGACGTCGGCCCTTCTCCAGCCTCGCCTCGCCGCGCAACGCAGCAAACAAAAGCAGTCGTAACTCAAACCTGGCAATCAAACCAGGCAATAACGTAGCTCAATTAAGCAACTACCCCGCGCCCATCCGTCCTACCCGCATTACCGCCCCCTCCTCCTCCTCATCAACTCCGCAAGCGGAATATCATCCTCATCCTCATCATAAAACTCCACCTCCTCATCCACCCCAAAGTCCTGCAGTCTCTCACCCTCCGAATTCCGCCACGCCTCCTCCCCTTCATCCACTTCCTCCTCCTCGCTCGACCCCCCGTAGTCCGAGAACTCACGGTTCGCCTCGTAGCGCGCATGGAAGGGTTGCCGCCGCCGGACGGTGGGGGAGTCGCGCCACCGCTTCATGTTCTCTGCCTGGCGCTTGCGGAAGGAGGCGACTTCGGAGGATCCCTGGTGAGTGGAGGGGGCGGGAGGTCCGCTTGCTGGGCGTGGGACGCGGGGGATGCGGTCTGGGTCTGGGGGGGGCCAGCCGATTGATGGGTCTAGGGTGGGAGGTTAGCAGGGTCAAGCAAGAGAGGAGCGAAAAAGAAGTCAAGCAGATCAAAGTACCTTCGAAGCCATTGGTCTCATACGAGAGACTGCTTTCGACGGACGGCGTGGCTGCGAAGGGCCAGAACCAGGCTAGAGGCTGGGGGCGTGTTAGTGTATGGCGCGAGGCCATTGGAGTACGTACGTTGCTGGTGCCCATGCCCTGGACGATGTTGCGCCAGATACCGATGTCGTAGGGGAATTCTTGCTTGGTGATGCGGATTCGGATGCCGTCTGGCCCGTTGAGACAGCCGCCTAGGTAGCGGGCTCGGCGGACGAGGGTTTCGTGTCGTTCGATTTCCCAGCCTTCGATGGTGGTCGTGTTGACTACGAGGCACCACAGGGAGCGGATCAGGAGGATAGTGAGCATGAAGAGTGTAAAGGAGTTCAGTGTCACAAGAGCGAATAGGTGAGACAGCTGGAACACCGATGGACCGTAGTACTGCCTCTGTTAGTATGCGGCGTGATGTAGGAGCACGAATTGGAGACGAACGCTTGGGAGATGTCTGCTTTCCCAGACAATACCAGCCCTGACATAGAGAAAGTACTCGAGATACGACATGGTTACTACACAGTACAAGACGAATCGTATAAAGTGCGGAAACGTAGTGTGAGACACGCAATTAAGGGTCCACGGACAATGGTGGTCCATCTTCGGGATGCATCTACAGACGAATGAGTTGAGCTCCTCTCCCAAAGTCGACATAATGAGGGAGGTCCAACTTTTGACATGTTTTACAATGGTGAGCCCGCGGCGGCTTCAACATTTTGCACTTTCGGCACCATCGCTGTCGAGAAGGATTCTGTGATCCTCCACCAGCAATTGGTTCGTCCTCTGAGCCAGGGATACGTTTAGCCCAGTCTACTGGCACACTTCCGGGGTCTGTTCGTATGGCGCGAGCATAGCAGATTAGCAGACACGCGAGCAGGCTATTAAACAACACAACTTCGTTCCGCTCCAGTGGTTGGGGCTCAATATAAAGAAACAGAATTTGAGAGGTGAATGAAAGGAAAAAGATCAACAAAAGTACAGCAGGAACAACGATTGACTTCCAGGCGAGGCCCATCTTTGCCTGGGGAGTGGTCGAAGTAACGGCCGTCGTCGTCGTTGTGAAAGCTGACAAGGGGCACGTCAATGTTGATGCTTCTGCCTGAGGCTGTAAAGTTATGTAAGCAACCTTTGCACCACTCAGATGCCCGCATCGCAATCTCAGCCTGTCGGCGCTTGTTGGTGTTGGATCCAACAGATCCCAACCCTGCCCTTTGATTCCCTTTGGCAGCTTCAACTTCGGGGCGTAGCCAATGGCTCGGCGCAGTCTGCTCGTACTGACCTTTCATATTCGAAAGATAAAGCTTTGAAGCGTTGGTTTGGGCCATCAGACAGCTACGGGTATTCTCTGCCCAAGGGTACCTTATCTCGCGCCTTCAATAACCTGCACATGTGAAGATATGGCCCTCAAAGGCATATCCAACACTGTTGGATTTCACAACGTTAGGAGCCACCCGACACATGAAGAGCGTACGTTATGAGGAATACATAAGCTCGCAGAGGCCATGTGGTCTTGATGCTCTCTCATCCCCGCATCTCCGTCACAATGGCCCACGCAACACTTGTCCTCCTTACCCTTTCATCTGGTATTAGCACAGGGCTTAAGGCCTTCGGTCACTTTGAAGAGACGCCTTTCTTCAAGCTTTTCAGCCCTGTGTTAGCAGCCACCACATTTGTCTGGTTCCTGTACAACTATCAGATCTATCCTCATTTCGTCAGCCCTCTCCGCCACTTGCCAACAGCGCCAGTAAGAACTCCCACGTCTCACCGTCCGATGCTGACCATAGAGGGTGGACTCCCCGTGATCGGACATGTCTATGCTCGTTTCCAGACCCCGCCATGTAGGGACTACCTCAGATTCGTCAAGACCGTGCCCAACGACGGGCTCATTCGCCTATGGAATTTCTGGAACACGGAAAGCCTAATAATCACGAACGCCAAGTCCATCTGTGAGGTTCTGGTGACAAAGTCTTACGACTTCGAAAAGGCTCCAAAAGCACGCTCGACCTTGCACCGGATACTTGGCGAGGGACTGATTGTCACCGAAGGCGACCTACACAAGTATCAGCGCAAGATCCTCAATCCGTACTTCGGATTCCGCCAGGTTAAGGATCTCTATCCGGTGTTCTGGGGTAAGGCTCTCAGCTTCAGTGAGGTGATCCTCTCCAAACTCCAGGAACAAAGCCCGGCGAACGAAAAACTGCCATCCGGTGTTGTCGATGTTTCCCCTCTGGCCAGCTTTATGGCCCTGGATACAATTGGCATGGCGTTGACGGGGCACGATTTCAACACTCTGCACCACAATGACGATCCCCTAGGTCGCGTCTACCAGTATATGTCTACGCCAAACACAATGATCAAGGCTGTACTCAGTTTAAACATACTTTTTCCCCGCTGGGTTGCAAGCGTAGTTCTCCCAGTTGAGGATCGCCGCATTTCTGATCGTTGTGCCGAATCGCGACGCCTCTGCTTCGAGATGTTGCGCGAAAAGAGGGCAAATATGAAGGCCAGCGGCGAAGAGTCCCCGGACATCCTGAGCAAGATGATCAACTCCAACATGTACACGGATGACGAGATGACTGACCACCTTTTGACGTTCGTCGCGGCAGGGTAAGTCTCTTGGTTTTCCCAGGCAAAAGCTGATCTGAAAGGCATGAGACCACGGCTGCGGCATTCGTTTGGGCGGTATATCATCTTGCGAAGCATCCAGGCATTCAGAAGCGTCTCAGGGATGAGATACGCGCCAATGTGTCGCTGGATCCGGCTCATCAGAATGAGGCGATGTCTTCCATGGAGCATTTGCCGCTGCTCAACGCCGTGTTGAATGAGAGCCTCCGTCTTTATCCCCCTGTCCATCAGAACTTCCGCATGGCTGTCCGGGATACTAGCATTTTGGGATACCCCGTGCTGAAAGGTACATATGTTGTCATCAACAATTATGTCATCAACAGATCCCCGGACCTCTGGGGCCCGACGGCAGAGGAATTCATCCCGGAGCGCTGGATTGATCCTGAGACAGGAAAGGCGAACAAGACGGGAGGTGCAAGCAGCGTCTACGCTAATGCGACGTTTTCGCATGGTGCTCGCTCTTGCATCGGCCAGGGATTTGCCAGGGCGGAGTTCAGGTCGATGCTTGCGGCATTCGTGCACACCTTTGAGATGGAAATGGCCGATCCGGACGAAGTACCGTTCATGCTGGGCAACATCACGATCAAGCCGCTCAACGGCATGAAGTTGAGGTTGCGGGTGGCGGCTTGAGGGCAATGGAGCTTGAGTGGTCTCTTGAATATAGTGCTTATCCCGTCAGCTGTGATGCGTTGGTATCCTAATGTAAAGGGCCAGTGGCCAGGGTCTTCTTGGAAGGAACAAATAGTGCACGGGGCTTACCGAATGTACATCAGTTAGATAAGAGACGCCAATTCCCTAACCTCATCATGTTTTTCATCACTGCCATCAAATCATGCTGTTCATCATGTCAATGAAAATTCTCGGCGCAGGGTTGTCAAGTCGTGTCGCTTCAATCGGCTGAAAGTTTGAAGATGAATCCGTCACATGATATGCGACTCCAGGACGGAAATCTCATCCAGCACGATGGCCAATCACTATGCTACATCGGCCATCCCGTTCAAACTATCCGCTGTCAACGGATACTTTTCAAATGACTGTTGTCGTTTGATGCCCGTCGGCTGAATGGGTGCCGACTGCAGGCTTTCGGTGCATGAAGCAGATGCCAGCGGCCAGCCGGTATGATGGACCACAGGATGATGATGGAGTTGCTGCCTACCAGGTGCATCCTGTCGGACTTATCGCTCTTAAGTGTGGAGGCCTGGAAGCGGTCGAGTAAGTAAGAGAAGCATTTCCATTCTCGGTAAATCCTCTCCCAAAGATCTTGTCCCCAACTGATCGCAAGGCAGGGAAGTGCTGCTCACTAGCCTTGACGAAGGCATTTTTCCGGGCAACACGGCATCTCTCTGACAGGCAGGAGGTACATGGGTGTGGCCAGCGCGACATCGTCAAACCCAGGTGCAGAGTCCATCCGGTCGCACAAACTCCAATCCTCCGAGTCCGAGGGTGATACAAATCGGAGACGGCCGCGAGTGTGAAGGCAACTGATTTCAAACCAAAGGTCGAGACAGCTCGGGGCCGGGACCGGAGTTGTATGGACGTTTGCGGAACATAATTCATCCGACCGCTGTTCGGCATGGTTGAAAGACCACCCGACAAAAAGTCATGGCCGCCCCACCTGGGCGGTTTTGCAGACCGGTGCAGCCACAACCTTTTCCGGTGACTCTTGGGAGTTGGTGGCGGGCTGGCAGGACAGGGGGTGGAAGTCGTCTCGGGTCCTCGGCTTCGAAACGCGTGCGGGAGAGGAAGCAAGCGAGAGCGGGCGCAGACGCCAGCAGACGCCAGTGCAAGGGGATGGGAGAGTTGGAAAGAGGGGTTCGTTCCCCAGCACCCCGTCTTGAGTCCCTCCCCCATCACGAACCCTCAATCAATGTGCTTCGCTTATTCCAACGACATCCCATATGCGATCAAATAATGACTCTACCTCATGGCTAAAGACCAGGGACCAAAACAAATACTGAAGATGCGGTGATGTCCAAAACAACTCCTTTTAACACCCTCGCGTCGATGATCCCGATGGCGGTCCAGGACGAGATCCCGTAGACGACATGGAGGCGGTCATGGCCCTGCTGTGGCGGCAATGATGCCGCACATGCTGGGACCCCCTCGTGCCCTCGGAGCCGACGCTCGCAGGCTTTCAAGGCGTTCGCACGGCTGTTTGCGCAAAGAATCTGTCCGCTTATTCGATTCAGGCTTCGAATCAAGGTGTCAACCTTAAAGGCTTGGTTCAAAATCGAGCATGCGGCCGATTCTAGCGCCTTGGGTCTCTTTGTCCTTTCTCTTCCCTCCCTTCTTCTGCTTTCCACTTCCGCGTCTCTCTCCTCGCGCGTGCCGTGAATCTTTTGCCGCCTATTTTATTCCGCCTCTCCTTTTCCTCTCCCCAGAGCTGTCATGGCGGATGCGAAAGAGCTGGGCGGCGCCTCCGCACATGGCGCGCACGACACCTCTGCGCCGAATGGGACCAACCCCGCAACCGTTCCTGCGGAGGTTCCCGGCGCACCCCACAACAAGGAAGCTGGGCATGATGCTTCCAAACCCGCTTCATCAATTGCAGAATCCGAATCTAATATCGCTGTTCCTGTACCGGGGGACGCCCCAGTGCACGATGTTGCCGCTGTCGATGATGCGCCAGAGGCGCGCAGGAGTAAAACTGCTACCGCCTTGATCATGAGCTCGTTATGCGTGAGCTTGCCGATTCCGCTTGCGCGTGAATAGAGTTGAGACTGACATGTGTAGATGGCCGTTTTTCTCGCTGCGCTTGACACTGTAAGTCGCGGTTCGTAACTTGATTAGAACACCAGCTAAATTCCGAGACTATCATCACAACGGCCTTGCCAACCATTGCCGAGCATTTCAAGTCAACCACAGGCTACACCTGGATCGGTTCAGCCTACTTGCTCGGATCCGCCTCAACAACACCGATATGGGGCAAAGTGTCCGACATCTTTGGGCGCAAGCCCATCCTTCTAATTGCTAACATCGTTTTCTTCGTCGGCTCGCTGCTAGCAGCAGTGTCGGTCAACATCGCCATGTTGATAGCTGCGCGTGCATTGCAAGGTATAGGTGGAGGCGGGTTGATCGTGCTTGTCAACATTTGTATCGGAGACTTGTTTAGCATGAGGTATGTTGGACTCCTTATGTTGACGTCCCCTTTCAGGTTACGCAAGGCGCTTCGCTTCGTAACCAAGGTTCCAGGGCTAATATCATGTGTAATATAGGTCCCGCGGTGCCTACTACGGAATGATTGGCGGCGTATGGGCTCTTGCCAGTGCAATGGGGCCGTTGCTTGGAGGTGCTTTCACCCAAAAGGTCAGCTGGCGCTGGTGCTTCTACATCAACCTGCCGCTGGACGGCGCCGCCTTCTTCATCATTTTATTCCAACTCAACGACCTACATACACCGCGCACACCAGTCGTTGCAGGCCTCAAGGCCATCGACTGGCTCGGCTCTACGTCCGTTGTCGGGGGCACCCTCATGCTACTTTTCGGCCTGGAATTCGGCGGCATCACACACCCCTGGGGTTCAGCGACAGTCATCTGCCTCCTCGTCTTCGGCATCGTGACCATCTGTCTCTTCCTCGTCAACGAGTACTTCATCGCACCGTCACCCGTAATCCCGCTCCACATCTTTAAGGCGCGCTCCAACATCGCCTGCCTGGGCGTCTGCTTCTGCCACGGCTTCGCCTTCATCGGCATGTCCTACTACCTCCCGCTCTTCTTCCAGGCCTGCCTCGGCGCAACCCCCATCCTCTCCGGCGTGTACACCCTCGCCCTGGCCCTCCCGCTCTCCTTCTCCTCCGCCTTCACCGGCATCTACATCCGCAAGACGGGCAAGTACCTCCCGCCCATCTACGCCGGCCTCTTCCTCATGACCCTCGGCTTCGGTCTGCTCATCGACCTCGACCCCAATTCCTCCTGGGCCAAAATCATCCTCTACCAAATCGTCGGCGCAACAGGTGTAGGCCCGCTCTTCCAGGCCCCACTTATTGCGCTCCAGTCCCTGATCAACCCGCAACATATTGCGGCGGCGACCGCTACCTTCCAGTTCACGCGCAACATCAGCACCGCCACGTCCGTCGTCATCGGAGCCGTCGTGTTCCAGAACAAAATGCTCAAGCAGCAGGGCGATCTAGTCCGCATCCTGGGCCCCAAACTCGCGGCCCGCCTCGGCGGCTTCAATGCCGGCGCCAACGTCGGCATCGTGAACGCCCTGCCGGAGGCCCAGAAGGTTGCCGTGCGCGCTATCTTCGCCAACGCCCTGAAGGACATGTGGATCATGTACACTGCTTTCTCGGCGTTCGGGTTACTGGTTTCGTTCCTCATTACGCGGCAGACGTTGGGGAAGGAGCACAAGGTTACCCGCACGGGCCTGCAAAGTGAGGCGGAGAAGAAGCAGGAGTTGAAGGATATACGCTCGGCGAGGCGGTCGCGTGGCAGCGGCGTCTTGAGTCCGACGAGCCCGACCAGTCCCACTGCTGCGCATGGGGATTTGGAGAAGGCGGTCCCTGGAGAGGAGCCGAGGAGTCCTGTGTCTTTGATTTTGCCGGAGGAGGAGGAGGAAAGGGGGGTAAAGAGGGAGAAGGTTTGAGCTAGGGCGCCGGACTGTTTCCTTGGGTATGATTTGCATCTTGGGATATACCCTGTACTTTGGGTTGGGTTGGCATTGGGCATAGAATTGTAACGGATCGCAAAAGCGTGTAAGCCTGACTATCGGCTCATGATCAATCCTTCGTGAATTACCAGTTGCTTGCCGCATTGAGAACAGGTGGTACCTAGCATTCGGCCATGCGAGAGTATGGAGCCCGGGACTAGCAACGCGTGGGCAACTGACACAGCTCTCATCAGCCACGTGTTCCAGCACAACCCGTATGACGTAAACATGTAGGGTACAGTATTTGAGGGCAAATAGCCAGACGGACAAGCTGAAATCCCGAGTCTAGATCACGAAAAACCACCGCCTTCGGACCTCTGCCCCTACCCCCCACCCTCGCCATCCCAACCCATCTCCCATCCAAACCCACCCGGAACCACCACCCCACCGTAGAACGCCTCGGTCATCAATCCATTTGCCGTATTATCTCTAATAGACTCCAGTATCAGTCGTGGAGGAGATGCTGTTCATGAGAAAAAGTGATTGCGCACCTATGAGAAACTCCTCGCTATCCAAGCCAACCCCGTTAGCAAAAAAAAACACACTTCTCCCCAACCCCTCTCAATCTCCGGGAAAAAGCAACTCACAAGCTCAGCGTAATATACCCATCTCGATCATCATCATACTTCTTAAACACATCCGTCATGCGCTTCAGACTGATGCACGCCTGCACAAACAGATCGAAGCTCATAGCCCCCTCGCCCCGCCGGTCATACGTGCGAAACAGAAGGCTGACAAAGTTCGCGCTCAGCCTATAGCCAAACGCAACCAGCGCCTCCGTGAACTCCGTGTACGAAATGTTGCCGCTGCGGTCGACGTCGAACCGGTCGAACAGGTTGCGCCACGCGGCGAGGAAGCCCCAGAGGCCGCTATGGAGGTGGGGAGGAGGTTAGTAGCCATGCTCGCTCGCTCGCTGCGCGCTTCGTGCTAATATCAAAAGGACCAAACTAGGGGGGTTAGGGACGGACGGGAGCAACGCACCAGAACTCGTCGAAGCTGATGGAGCCAGAGCGATCGGCGTCGAACATCCTACACCGTAAGCCTCCCTCCCATCATATCCTACCAAACGCACCTTATCATCATTTTCACTGTATGCGAATCAAACGGCGACCAATCCCCATTAACCAGCGCCGCCCTCAACTCCCGCTCACTCAACTGTCCACTCCCTATACTTATCAGCCCCCCGTTCCCCAACCCAGCATCACCACTCACCATCCTTATCCACCGCCCGAAACAGCGGCCACAACGCCTCGCGATCATTCCCATCCTTCGGCGCCGGCGTCGGCGGCGGCCGATTACTCACCGGCGGACGGCCATGCCCGCCCGGCGGCGGCGCCCCACCCCCACCTCTTCCATACCCATAGCTCTGCGGCGGCGGACTCTGCCCGTAGTCCTGGTACCGCGGGTCGGGGCCCGGGGGCGGGCCGCCAGGTCCGCCGGGTCCGCCGGGTCCGTAGCGCGGGCTGCCGCGCCCCTGTCCCGGGCCGGTACTGTCCCAGCGCGGGCTATTCCCGCCCGAACCACCGCCCTGCTGGGGGGGGGGACCGTAGGAGCTGTACCCGTAGCGCGGGTCTGGGCCTTGGGGTTGGGGGCGGAGGGCGGAGTTGGGGAGGGGGGCGGGGGGTTTGTTTTGCGACGAGGTGCGGGGGGGTTGGTGAGGTTGTTGGGGGGGTTGTTGCTGTTGCTGTTGCTGTTGGTAGGAGCCGCCGAGGATGGCGGCGGCCTGGAGGGAGGGTTAGATGGGGGTTGAGGTGGGGGGGGGAGGACGTGCCTGCTCCGGCTCGACGTGCGCGGGGAGGGCGTCGGGGTTGTAGCGCTTGTTGTAGGCCATGGTTGCCGCTGGGGATGGTGAGGATAGGGAAGTTATGTCCTCGACGAGGCAGAGAGGCTACAGATGTACTAGATCCAGCGGTCTAAGAACAGTCGCCTAGTGCGGCTGACGAAGGCGCTCGTCGTCGGTGTTGCGACTAGGATAGCACAGTGGAAGCGGGGCAGTGCCTTGGCGGAGGAAGCTACCGGTCACGACGTTACGAACCTACGATCTACAGTACACGCACAGTACATCCGTAGTCGAGATTGAACGAGCGAGCAGCGAAAAAGTAGGAGTCAAGGTCCAGCTCCTCAGCGAAGGTTATGAAGACAGCGAGCCCAGTCATCCCCGCCAGCATTCACATCCATTCCCCGTCACACCTGCAGATTCAGCTGCCCCCTCACCTTCTCTTCATGCGCCCCCCCGCTCTCCGCATCCGCAGCTGAGCGGGCTGAAACCCCGTCAGCCGCCGCAGCACCGCGACACCTAGTTCTAGCCGGGAACCGCTTGTGGCGGCGCGTTGTGGCGCACGCGGCCCGGCGACTGCGCTGTAGTTAAAGTAACGTGGGTGGGCGGGGGCATGGGGACGGCGGGAGATGCTTCTCGCCTCGGGTACACGAACGGGGGCTTTGTTGCAGAATATCTAAGGATGGCGTTTTGAAAGTACCAGTAACCCACTGTCCGCATCCCGAGGCCACCCCTAGCAATACCATGCGTCGCATATTGCAGAACCGGTGAAAGCTGCTTGCCCAGCACCTCGGTTTGCCAGGCCCGCCGCATTGATTGCGCGGACTCGAAGGATTGTCTGCGATATTAGTTCTAATGCCCTTGATATTGCGGCGGTGCTTTAACGCGCAAGCTCGTACAAACTTATGTCTGCTAATTACTGAACCTTTCTTTCCAGGGTTTGAAGGCTATTAAGTGCCTTTATACGCTTTCGGTGTGCTCGTTTCCCCCTATCTTTCCCGAACGCTGGGCTTCGCGGATAGATATTGGGGCAAGGGAATGCCGTCCCGACATTCCTGTCCCTTTTAGGAAGTAGCGATCAGGCATCCACGGAGGCTGCTCCGGCAGTCGGCACTGACATTCCGATGCCGCAAGGCTGGAATGGAACAGCCTGACGTAGCCGTACCAGTCACCAAGCAACCCCACAAAAGACAAGTAGCAGCGTGCCATGGCACCTCTTTGCTGGTATTCATACTGATTTCTATTGCTCCCATTCCTCAGAGAAGCAACTGCCTTTTCCTACTTGCACATCTCGGTCCTCTCACAGTAAAGCTTCCATTCCAGTTTCCGATGGAAGTGACAGTTCATTCCGCACTGTAACGCGAACAAGGCATCATCGTCGGACAAAACTCTCAACAAAACCATCACAAAGCTGAGAATAGCCGCCCAAAAAAAAGTTTCATAATAATGACAAACCACCACACCAATGAAGAAGAGAAGCGCACATGTCTCATAGATGCCTCGTAAGATTTCGGACACACCAAGAGATGGAAAGCGAAGGAACTAACTCCTGTCCAGGGTATACCATATCTAACTCCAAGAGCGAGCCTGAAATGAGAACCAACTGCCGCGGTGGCTCGACGCCAACCGGATAGATCAAGTCTTTATCCTCTTCTCCGCTCCAGGCCCAGCATCTGCCTCCGCCTTCCGTTTCCGCTCGTCCTCTTCCATTCTGACTTTGAAGTCTGGCGGGTTGGGCAGAAGCGGCGTCGTGAAGTTCAGAGGACTCGGAAGCATGTTCGAGTCCCTAAACGGCCAGTCGGGATAGAATGAGGAAGGGCTGGGCAACAACTGGTCGGACACGAATCTACTTGGGAGAGCGGACATAGGAGTGTCCATCTCCCCGTTTCGACTATCGCCTCTTCCGTACCTCTCGCCATTACTCGACGGAGGCGGCGGTCTGGCGAAGGGATTCGGCGGACCAGTGGCACCGGCGCTTAGCAGAGCGCTGGCGCTCGGTGAGGGTGGCGGTAGAAGCACTGGTCCGTTTTCACGGATAGGTGTCATTTGGGCCGTCGCCGCTGCTGTCGCAGGAGAGCTCGACTTGGCGCTCTCAGGTTCGTTGGGGATCTGAACCTTGAGCACTGGACGACGGGCCCCAGCCTGCAAGCTATTCGTGCGGCTTGGGGGATTGATGGTCGGGACGACGGGGGTAGATGCTGTCCGTTGTGGTACAGCGGGAGGGTGACTAGTAATGATGGGATGCGGATGAGAACCATTGGCCTCTGCTTGGCTGCGGTTTATGCTTCCGATATCAATAGACTGGGAGCGCGGACCACTATCCGCTTTCTGACTTTGGAGGTCCACCTTAACGTCAGCTGTGCTGGTGTTGCCCCAGTGCTGGGCCAGCAAAGACCGACTGTCATCTATGGGTGTAAAGATGCTATGTGTTTTGAACGAAGCAGGGAGTGCTTTTGGCTGCAATAGTGGAGAACTCTGGAACTGGGCTTGCGGGGGTTGCGGAGAAGGTACGGGAGGGGGGTTCGATCGTTGTTCTTGCGGTTGCTGAGGCGGATGCGAAGACGGAGTAGACTGTCTACGCTGCTGCTCCTGCTGATAAGCTTGCTGGGCTTGCTGTACTTGCTGGTGCTGAGCCTGCTGTTGCTGATGCTGCTGGTGCATTTGCTGCTGCTGCTGTTGCTGCTGTTGATGCTGCTGTTGATGCTGCTGTTGTTGCTGCTGCTGTTGCTGCTGTTGTTGCTGATGTTGCTGCTGCGCAATGTGCGGAGGTCGGGGGACTTGCGGGTGCTGCGGATGATGCTGCGGATGGTGGGGTTGCGTGAACATAAACTGCGGTGGTTGCGGCTGTCCAGGATGGGGCGGGCCTGGCTGCGGCCTCATTTGCATGCCGGCTGCAGCTTGTGGGTTGTAAATGGGCGGATTCGGGATGTAGGCGTAGCTCGGTTGTGAAGACGGCTGCGGCTGAGAAACTTGGAGATGGGTAGAGGAGTGCTGGGGGACTAGATTTGAGCTCGGCATCCGCATATGTGCCCTTGATCCCGGGCGCGAGATGTGCTGTGGCTGCGGAGAAGGGCGGTGGTGGAAAGTGCCATTCTGGGTTGGGGGAGAGGCCGAAGGTGTGCCCATGGTCTGGAATGCTGGATTTTGCAGATGGCGGGGTATCATCGGTGCTTCCTTTGGAGGAGAGCCCGACACATCCCGTAGCGGCGCGTCATCGTCGTCGTCCTCATCGTCGGCCTCCTTCTTTCCCATGAAATCCTCCGGGCCTTTGTGCTCGTGGGGAACGCCATACTATTCTTCCATCAGCACGCTGCACTCACGATGTCCAGAACACTGACCTGACATACATATGAATACCGCCCCAGAGTCTCATTAATATCTCCAGACGAAAACTCATACAGCTTCTTGTTGTGGCCGAAAATGATGACAGCAACGTCAACAGAGCAGAGTACGGACAACTCATGCGCCTTTTTGAAGAGACCGCCTTTGCGCTTGAGGAAAGTTCTATTGGCAAAAGAAAAGAGATCAGAGAGTGTTCGTCCCACATCGCGCGCGCGCGATGCCACGTCAGGTTGGAAACTTACACTGAACGATTACGGTCGTCCTTGATGGCCTTGATCTCAATCTTCCGTCGGCCCATGATGACAGTTCACCGGTGTGAAATGCGCATGCGCGACAGTGTCCTAGCGATGGCGGAAGTGCAAGACAGTAAGGCCGAAGGATAAACGGAGGGGTGCGATGGTCCGTGGAGGGGAGAGAGGCGGTGATGTTGCTGGTGGGCCTGTGACAAGCGACGCAAGACAAGCGCGTTCGGGGATTGCAAAAAGGGAGGGTATGTGTAGATAAAAGCAGAGCTTGGACAGCAGAACCGCAGCTGCCTCTCTTCTCTACGTTGGGGTATTATCCCGGGTATGTGACGTGAGGCGGCTCTGTGTGTGAGGTCTATACCGACGGAAGAAAGTACGGAAACTACGTGCAGGAGTGTGGTGGATTGTGGAAAGGGCTGGGCTGGGTAAGGGTTGCTATTAATAAAACCAGCTTCGAGGCCAGCGGAAGGAGAGCGGGTGGGAAAAGCATGCGAGAGATCAGAGTGGAGGGGGGGGGGAGACGACGGGTGGGCGGGCGGCGGCGGCGAACAGGCCCACTTACTGGGCGTTGGAGGGATACAGTTCGGCCTACGGGATGGGCTCAGCGGGTTTGTTGGCGCAAGAGATTTGGGGCATCTGTAGACTAGGGTTTATGAGAGAGCGGAAGAAGATGGTTGGATGAAGAGGGTGATGAATATGAATGTGAAGCGGGTGGACAGAGAACTAGGAGAAGGATTTTAATGGCCCATGAAGAGCGGGGAGAGGGTGAAAAGGGCAGATAGAGGGAGGGAGAGTGGAGAGCCTTAGTGCTACTCTGTAGGGATATGGAAAGAGTGAGAAATGAGCGAGAGTGTTGATAGAGAGTAGAGAGGGTTCGGACCAAAATGCGTCTCTCACATGGCAACACGTTTTGACAGGCCTCCTCTTCTTACACCTCTCGCCATCTCGCTCCCTCGCCCTCTGCCTTTTCCTCACTCGCCTCACTACAGTACACAGCGGCCGGGAGAGAAACTACCACGGTTGATACTGAGGCCTGGGCCCACCACGCCATCCTCATCTCCAGCCACCCCTGCACTGCATATGCCAAGCTACGCTGCCACACCAAGGCTTTCCGCCTTTGGCTATTTTTAGGGCCTTTGTTGCCTCCATTCGTCACTTTTAACCGCCATTACCTCTCCTTGAAGCCTGGCCTTGTATCCAGCTCAGGGCCAACTTACCCCCTCATCGCCTTCCTCTGTTTGAGTATTGTCGAACACTGTCACCATCTCGTGCCGCGTCCTCCCCCCCTACACATCCAAGAAATACAATCTAACTCGACCATCCCCGTCACTACAACCCTTGCCTTGCTTGAGAGAGATGGCCTCGTTGCATCATCTTCAACGCGCCGTGCCTCGCGCACAATGCGCCCCTCAAGCATCACCATCATCATTCGCCCTCAGACTTCAGCCGCCTATGGGAGTCACCGTCAATTGCAGTTCTTACCGTAAACCGTGAGGCGTTGTACTCGAAAGCTCCGCCAGTGCGCGGAACAGACGTGAGTGCAATATCGCCGTTTCAACCTGCTCCCTGCTGCTGTATCAGAAAGAAAGTAGCCCTACGTATCCCACCTTCTCGCGACCAGTTGCCCATGCCGTAAAGGGAATCCGTAATCCCCGGGGCCACTGTTTTGGGCACTTCCAATCCAGCTTGTCCCGGGTCGTTCCGTAGACTCGGTTTTGCTCGTACTGCCGACTGCCATGCGATACTGAATACATGCCTTGCCTTGTAGGAACTTTCACAGCCTCCGGGTGTGGTCCGCACGTCGCCTGGGAATGAGGGACCCATACTGGGTCAATTCGCTGATTCCACGTGCAGTTCAAGCCGGTAGAGTAGCCTGGTTGCATTCCAAGTGAGGCTATGCCCACGCCATGTCCTATGTGGGGCGGACGAATCGATGGACCAAAAAGACCCGATCAGTGACCCCGGCAGATGCAGTTGAAGCCTCGAATTATGAGCACATGTTCCCACCGAGCCTCGTCGCCCTGAGACTGGGTTGGATATTGGCAGCAAGAAGTCGGCTCTTTACGAGAATCTGGCGGCTAAACGTCTAATTGCAAACGTCGATTGGCAGTCGAAGTTGGCTTAACGGACCAGGACAAAGCATTACAGGCCAAAATGTTCCGAACAGGCGAGGTGGTGGGGTGGATCTGTTGTCGCGGGGTAGCGTCCTATTTTTAACCTCATCTGCAGATTCCCGCCTCCCGCCCAAGCCATGGGGATCATCGTTTGATGCAGCGCACAGACAACGGTCCTGACTGGCGCATGGGGAGAGCTGGGGTGAAGTCAGTGATCAGAAGCCTTGGGGTTGGGGCCGCAGGCCCATTTGGTACAGTCTTCTCGAAGCCCGGTTACGATTATGATCTCCCACGCCGGCGGTTAAGCTGTCGAAGTTGGAGTTTGGCTCATGAAGCCCTGCCAACCCCGCCTCCAGCCAATCACGTCACCGAGCAGTCCACTACCACAACCAACGACATCCGAAAATCGTCGACGAAATGGCTGACGCAAACTGCATAAGAGATTCCACTGTCGTCGGTTCACGCTGTCTGCTCTAATTTTGGAGACGCTCCTCGTAGGGCTGCAGCCTGAAACGTGAAGATATTTGCGGATAGACGTCAAAAGGCGACGACTCGATCGTGTGCCGACGAGTTGGGACAATTAGCGCTAGCAATCGAGGGAAGCTGCCGTACGCTACCAATAGGCAAGAGACAGACGACCTCCAACGCGGCTATGCAAAGACTTCATTGCAGCTTTCATCCTTAATCAGGACTCACAGGCGCAATCTTTCAGGTGCTATCCGGTCCGCCGTTTGATGACGATAGCAGACTATGGCTTCCGCGAACTGATCCAACGTCTCCTCGACCGAATCGATTGCGGTTTCTCATGAAGTCGAGGACATCAACTTTGCAGCGAACGAAGAGATCTATGTTTGGCATTGTCAAGGCATGTCTTTCCTGGGGCTCGCCTGAATATGCGAGGTCGGCGACTCAAAGTCCGCTGCCCGCCGGTAGCCGGATTGGTATCTCCAACCGTTGAGTGACATTGCGTCTACAGTGAGAACGATTCGGAGTGTGAGCAATTGAGGGGCTCCGACGTCGACTTTACCAGTGACGGCGGGGGCATCCGAAGACAGGCAGCTCCGATTCAGCTCATCGTCCGTAGTGGACGTTTGGCCAGTGAGATGGGCCAAGGGCTCCAGAAAAGGTCGTGGCTGCCCAGTCTGGGAGTTTCTGCGGACGTGGGCAGCCACGAATTTCCTAGGTGACCCCTGGACCCTTGAACCCGCAGAGAGTTGAGTCGCATGCGGGGAAAAATGATATCGCCAACCCGTTAGGCCCAGGCAAGGACATCGACTCGCAAAGAGCGCAAAGCAATTTAACAAACTTATAGGCCTAGCTCTGACATTCAGGTGCACTCGCGGACTGAGTTTAGATATTATGCATTGCTCGTTGTGGTCATACTGTCGTCACGGATCTGTCGGTCTTCTACTGCATATACAGCAAGGAAACGACCTGTGCGGACCATTGACTCCCCCCCGCGTGAGTAACAAAGGACATATGCGTAGCAAAAAGTGGTAACTAACCAGACATCGGTTGCTGCCAAAAAGGTACTTCCCTACAGGGGATTGAATTGTCTTCAGAGCTTGGATGCTCGGACTCTCATCAAGACTCCTCACAACCAGCTTCTCCGATACATTGTCGAGTTGCGACAAGAGGGCCAAGGCTGGGAAGCTTAGACAAGCTCGAGCCCACGATCTGCCCCGACACGATGCGGGATGGCGTAGGAGCCGTTCAAGGCCCGTGCAGTCGTTTCGACATCGGAAAACCTTCGAATGGTGGCCAAAAGCCGCGATAAGCCGTGCCTTCGTCAAAGGCAACCTGCCCTTCATCTTCCCCATGCCCGGCCCGTCGACGGAGTGGCACGCTCCGCCTATGTCGTGCTCACTTGGGTCCACGCGGGTGATGGCAAAGTCCGCGTACTACGGATGTACGACTGTGAAAGCAACGGTTCATGTCGGTAAGTTAGGAAACGCGCAACCTTGCGTAGCGGCCCGATTGTACAAATGTACGGCGTTCTACAACCACAAGGCCCTGGGGGAAGCGAGTGTGAGCTGTCGTGTGGCGTTTATTGGACTGCACACCAAGGCCACGACGGTGACAAAGGCACGGGAGGCAACGGCTGCCACGGGGAGAGCCTTGTGAGCATGTAATGTAGCAGATAGTACAGCCAGAACCCCGCATGTTTTCTACAAGCCCATCTGCCAATCCACGACGTAGGCGCTGGAGCGGTCAAGCTTCCGGAGAGACAATGCTCCATCAGTGAAAATGGGCTTGCCTTAAAGCACTGACGCTGGCAAGAATCCGATGATCGGCCTATTGCGCTGGCCGCGTCTGCATTGCTGGCACGCATAACCGAAGCGGCTGACGCAACCTATTGCGAAGCGCGAGAGCTACGAGCCGATGGGCCCCGTGGGGAAGGCCTTGAGGGAGTTTTGGGGCCAGGACAGCTTCTGATTGCGTGTTGGAGCCGGGGGAGCGCAAGTTTTGAGACTTTAAGAGGTTGGACTGGGAATGGAACTTGAATGGATTGGGATGGATTGGCTGGACTGGTTTGGGTGGTGGCTTGAAGAGCCGGTCTGCTGTGCTGGCAGATGGTGACAGGGATCAGCAAGGTGACGGGCTGGTGGGAGGCTTTTCTGTATTTTCTGGTCCACATCCACCACCTCCTGAAAGTGCAGGCTGAGATTTGAGAGGTCCTCTCTTCTCTTCTTTTCTCTCCATCCCATTCCCCAGAAGCAAGAGAAGCGTAACATATCCATCAATCAACTCCGCACGTCCGCCAGTTCCCCTCAGTCCAGTCCCGATAACCAGAAAGCACCGAGCACCGAAGCAACCGAACACTAAACACCAAGCCATCTCAGGGACCTCCACTGCCCAGGGATCCACGAGTTCCCCAATCGCCGCCTCCCTCCCAAAAGCACGCTCATTAGCTGCTTTGCGTCCTTCATCAATTTTCTTTCCTCCCACCCCCCCCCCCAGTCGTCTCTCCCCCCGACCCATTCACAACCCCCTTCGATACAATCAAATCTTCTCTTTCTATCACAAGTACGTGAAGGCTCGTGCCATTTTCTTTCTATTTGCGGTCGTCGATTCTCGATCACTCTTGCCTTTCTGCTCTAGTATCAACCTCTCTTCGTTCTTGCCCTGTTCCCCGGTTTCCCCACGGTCCCCTCCTACCCCAATCATCCTTTGGGTCAGGCACTCCTGCAGCTCTGCAAGCCCTTTCCCCTCTCCACACACCCTACCCACCCGGCAACTGCACCTTAAACCCCCCCAGATCTTCTACCAGGGGCCTGCGAGCTTAACTGTACCTACATTGCTCCACGCTCCACGACAGCGCGACGCGCTTCTTCCCTTATCCTTGTTCATATCGCATCACCTCGAAACTTAACCCATCACCGAAGGCAAGCAAAACTGTGACCGCATTGCTCCATCAATTCGCGTCGCCTCTTATCCCCTATTTCCCGCCTGCGGCGGTATTCGTTCTTCCATTCGAGCGCGCATCCTCTGCAGTGTCTATTGATCACCAACTCTAACCCAACGCCTTCGAACACAGCCCCTTTTGCCACTCTTCCAACTTTCAGCACGCTCAAAGACCCCACCGACACTACATCTGCGAATGCCTCGCAAGTCTAGCTGACTAGGATCGACACTCATTAAAAAAATGCCATTCTTTTCGTTTCTCAAGAGAGACCC
This sequence comes from Trichodelitschia bisporula, assembly GCA_010356995.1. Taxonomy (NCBI): domain Eukaryota; kingdom Fungi; phylum Ascomycota; class Dothideomycetes; order Phaeotrichales; family Phaeotrichaceae; genus Trichodelitschia; species Trichodelitschia bisporula. Next base: position 1,440,000 of record ML996689.1, on the reverse strand, counting down.
GGCGGGGAAGTCGAAGAAGAACACCGACACTGTTCAGGATGTTGCACCACCCAAGCCTCGGTGGGAGGAGGCGTGGTCTCGCAAAGAGGTGTCACCGGCGGAGATCCAGGAATTGATTCACGAGTGCACACAAGAGATGAAGTCAAGAGGTAAGCAATCGCTTCAGATACCGGCTGGAATTGGCGCATGCTAACTCCTTGTGCCAGCGCTTGATATGCCATTCCTCTTGCTTCCCTTCCGGCCCGGTTCCGACCCAATCGGCTCCAAAAACTTCATTCGCCACTTCTTCAAGGAGCAATATGAAGGCAATAGGGATATCGTGCGCTACCTGCAACAAGAGTTGCGCCTTATGGAACCCAATGTACGCAGCCTTGTCCCGTGCAATGTTCGGGCCCCGCTAACGGTTGCTAGGTTCTTTGCAGCATAATGAAGTGGTGCTGGAGCAGACTGCCGGGTGGCATTGTTACGTGGGAGACATACGAGCTGTTTCGGCTCGGTGAGATCGGTAAGTGATATCTTGCCTAAAGTCCTGCTGTGACCTCACACCTTTTATCAGATTCCAACATGGCCCGGAATGCCTTTACCGTCTTCATCCCGATAAGCTGCGAGTCGGACGCTCGGATAAAGATCGTCTTTGATTTCTTCGACCTGCTGGCAGCTATTGCAGCGCGTGGGAAGACCAATGGCTTGGGTGGGCGCAAGCTCTCGCGTATGGCGGGGTGGTGGGCCTTCGAGCACTCCGACAACGGCACTGGGTTTGACGGCGGGTACCGGTCCTGGGCGAAGTAAGATTCCGTGACGTGACTCTAAAGGCGAACTGGCTAATATCTTGCAGTGCTGCAGATGCGACTAGCCATCTCTTCTTCGCATACCTCCGGTCGTTGTCGCCAGAGTCCATCGGCGGCGTCAGTGGAATCTCACAACTTTCGCGATCGCTTCAAGCTCTTCTGTCGCAGACGGAATACCCCCCCGAGACACCCAGCTTGATGCAGTCCTCGACGACTAAAGTCGTCATGATTGTTGATTCTGTTTCGCCCACTCCTTTCGCTCTCCTTCGCCGCGCGAAGAACTTCGAGTACAGGGACGACGACGTTGCTCTACAACGCTTCTCTTCATTCGACGACCCTGTCCAGGCTTTGACTGACGAATGCCGTCGCGTGCTCAGCTGTATTTCTTCAACCAACCAGTCTCCTGGACCTGTCACCAGCAACTCTCCTGTTCCGGATGGATCTTGGTCGCGCTTTGAGGATATGGGATTTTCCAGCATTTCCGACACCCTGGCGACGCCTGGTGATCTTGCTTTGTCCAAGAGTACCAACAGCTTACGGAATGGCCCCTCCTCGAGGATCGATGACCTCGGGCGCCCCACTACCCCATCCTGGGCCGACTTCCTGTCTACTGGCTTTGCCGCTGACCAGGCGAACCCAACACTCCTGCCGCCAGACAAGCAGCTTCCGTCTCCGTTTTCAGCGCCTCGTGGCCACAGTTCGCAGTCTCACGTACGCCCGGGACATCGCGAGGAGCAACTTGAGCCGGGAGAACTTGCGAGCGTGAACCGGGTTGATCTGGATGAGACCTTCTGGTGGGTGTGGATGACCAGCCTGGCGGGCGAAGAGACTGCGGAGCGCAAGGCTGTATTCGGCCGGTGTGCCCTCATTGAAACCGAAATTCAAGGTGCACATTGGCTGGTGATCGAAGAGCAGGTGAAGGGAGCTTCGCCGGGACAGGATGAGGGGGTTTACATCGCCGAGAAGAAGAGTCGCTTCAGCTTTACGAAGCGTGGTCGGCTGAACCGTCGCAAGACGTTGCACGCCAAGGCTGCGGAGAAGAAGGCTGCAGAGGATCTCTACAGCCGTTCGGCGGCAGGCACTCCAGCGAGCAGAATTGGTCCTGAGCAACATGCCAAAATCCAGGCAGCAGCAGCAAAGTTGGCGCGCGACCAACAGGATCAGAAGGCAGGTGGCGAGGCTCAGCGTCGCGCGCGCATCGGCGATGAACAGTCCACGAAGACCAACAGTGTTCTGACGTTGCAACCGTCGGTCGTGGCGGAGGCTGGGCCTGCCATGAAGTGGGCGAGCAGCTTCGACCGAGACGTCGTTCGTGCAGCCTACCTCGGGGACAAAGCAGCAGGCACAGGCCGGTCTAGGGAAAACCTGGGGGGCAGCACCAGCGCTCTGAACGTGGCTTCACCAAATGGACATTCACCCCGTCTGCCGCGCGACTTGTCGAACCGGGACCTGCCATCTTTGCCTAAGGAGGAAGCCACTCCGGTACAGAAGCCCGTAGCCTCGCCCACCCGGCCTGTCACACCCCCTCAGCAAACATCCGCCTTCGGTGCTTCGCTCAATCCTATGCAGAACGGAACCAACTTCGACGAGAAGCCTCCTATTACCACTCCTGATCAACATCCTGCGCTCCGGGAGGCCAAATCTGCTAGCCCGGAATCGCCGAAGAGGCCAAATAAGGAGAATATTCCCACGGCGGCGGGCTTCAAGAAGTTCTTCAACAAGAAGGTCCCATCCCCGGAGCAGCCTCATAAGCTGCAGAAGGCTCCTCCGCGGACCGTCGTGGAACCCGCAGTGAAGAAGTTCGAAGCTGCACCGAAGGCGGAGCCTGCACCACTCAAGAAGGTTGAGCCGGCAGTTGTGGAGCGGCCAGCCCCTGTTGCTGAGCGCAAATTCTCAGCTCCGAAGGAGCCTTCTCCCGTTCGGCAGCCTGAACCTACTCGCGCGCCCGCACCGGCTCCTGCGCCTGTGCCCAAACCCGAGCCCAGCGTCTCGCGGTTCAACCAAGGCCCTCTTGAGGATGTTCCCGCATTCGTCCCTGAGGATGAGCCCGAATCTCCTCCTACCGCCACTCCGTCGCCCCCTCTTCAGCCAGGAAACTTTGCTAGCCGTGCCGCTGCATTGTTGAACCGCCAGCAACCCGAGCCTGTCCGCAGGAAGGAGGTCCCAGTTTCTGCTTCAGTTCAGCCCAAGGGTCCGGTTTACAGGCCATCTGTTCCGCAGTCGGCTTCCGCGAGTTCTATCCCCATCATTTCCCCCAAGCCTATTCCTCCGCCTGCACCGGTGCCGGCAGCCGTTGCCCAGCCTACCGTCGATAATGCTTCCGAGGAGGATGATGAGGCCCCGGTTCCGGCGATTCAATCCGATCGCTGGGCCCAGATTCGGAAGAACGCTGCCGAACGTGCTCAGCGGATGAACGAGGAGCATGCTCAGAACGGTGGTACTCGCAGCCGGAGTCAGAGCGGGAGGACGGATGACGACGAGACCAGTGGTGAGGAAACGATTGAGTCTCGTGTCGCGCGTATCAAGGCCCGCGTCGCCGAGCTCACAGGTTAGTTCACTTGTGATTTTCAGCTGTTCCACCTTCTAGGGTGACATGCCTGACCTTTACTTTTCAATAGGCAACTTGGATGCCAAGGGGAACCCCATTGCTCGCCCATGATCTCCTCCTCTCTTTCGTCATCCAGGCACCGCCATTCGGGATCATATCTGGCAACATTCGTTCGATTTCTAACATAGATGGTTTAGCACTGGCGCAAGAATTCTGACGCGCAGGGAGTTTCCGATAATACTTTTAACTGGAACACCCCCAGCTTCTTCGCACATAACAAGGCTTCTTCGCCAATTGTCTGCTTCCCATCATACCCCCTGCGTATCTATTTAGGGACGCTTTCCCGGCTTAAAGTTTTTCGAGCTGTTTACATATGAGGCATCATGTAGTCGTTGATTGTTTTTGTGCATTATCTAATCCGGTGTGTTGATGCCTTTTCCGATGTTGCTTATTTTGGGCGTTTTTTCAAGATACCAAATTGCTCCAGCGCCGCGTTTCCCTCGCTTTACTTTTTCCTTATGAAAGGACGAGAGAAAGGGGGATGAAATAGCGGGTTAGGCCTGCAGGGGCTGTATAGGGGAGAGTAGAAAGTGGCAATAAGGGCTGTGTCGCCATATGTACGAGACTCTTCCTGTTGATGAGCCATCCTGAAAAAGCAGCGGATTTTCTGTCAGTGGAGAGGATGTGATTGTGAAAAGCGAAGAGAAGGGCTTGCAGATATAGTTTATTTAGCGCCGGTCCGTGTTTCTCACTGTCTTGCATGCGCGGTGCTTTGCGTGTCTCTAGGGCCGGATTTAATTCAAAGGAATGATCCTATTGCCGTTTCCCGATGTTGACTTGGTAAGAGAGCCTCGAACCTCATGGCTTGTAGCCTTTTCTCATCATCATCATCATTGAGCTTTACAGATCACAGGGACGGACGCGTTGACTTGAATTGAATCAAATTTCAATTATACCTGGGTTGCAGGCACTAATCTGATTGAAGTACCAACCATGGGCAAGTATATCCGTCAGAATCCACTTGGCATTCCCTTGGGAATTCGTAATGCCCTGGTAGGTGATGAAGTCGTTCGACGTCACCTGGGCACCGTTGCCCACCGAGATGTAGTACTCGGGACTCACATGAGCGTAATCAAACGCCCTGGGCGGCAGCCGTGGAACCGGATCATTCCAGTGCGTCATGCGCCAGTTCGCCCCTTTCGCGGGCGCTTGGTTGGTAATGAAAGTCGCAGTAGCGTCGTCTCCGACCCGCGGAGATCCAAAAGTGCACTGACACCACCGTCAGTAGATGCGTGAGAAGGAAGCAAGGTAAGCAGCTCTTACCAAATCAACATTATACCCCAAATTCCTCAATTCCGCTGCCGCAAATGTGGCCATAGCACCGCCTAGGGAATGTCCCGTGGCCACGATCTTGTAGCCCGGGTTGGAGGCTACACCTTTCTTGACCGCATCAAGAACCTGCGGTCGGGCCTCAACCCACGAAGTCCAAAAGCCTGTGCTCCCCTGGCAATTGGGGCAGAGACTTGTCCGCATGAGGGGAAAATTGAAGTCCGTGATGAAGTTCCGAAGGGACACGCTGCCACGGAAAGAGATGACAATCACCTTATTTGTATTGTCTGTCGCAACGAAGCCGGTGGCATCGGTTTCTAATGTGCTGTCGATCGGTTTAGCATATGCTTGACAAGGCTGAGCTAGCGCACAGAGCACCTACTTTTGAAACTCAGTCACCGTGCTCGTATTTGAGCTTTGAACAAGCGGACAATTGCCACTCGGACATATTAGCTTGGTGTTTGGAGAATTGTTGTTCCCTGGACAATAGGCGGCCGCGGCATACTGCTCGTAAAGCTGGAAGGTCTGAAAATATGAAGTACTGATCGCTGCAGAGCAACTGACGTTAGCATAGGGTTGACGGCTAAGTCTTCAGCTCTTCCTAGATGGGGAGAGCTGAAGCTGTCAAACACAGGAGCATTTACCTCTCCGTCCAATAGGACCGGCGGCGGAAGCCGCGAGGAACAAAGCAAACGCAGGGAGCACAGAAGAGAGAGGAAACATTGCGACATGGACGAGAGGCACGCGGAAGTCAAAGAACGAATCAGATATCAGAAGGGCAGCAAGAGAATGACTTGAGCATTGGAAGGGAATGAAGGCCGACGAGCCATCATCGACATGAAGCTCTCTGGGTCTTCTTAAGCCTTGCCATCAAAGCAAACTTGTCCCCACTATTTTTCGGACATGTTACTCGTACCTGTGCCGCAATAGGAACGGTATCAGTTCAATTCATGCGGTGTTAGGCTAGACTTCCATTTCCCCTTGACTAGTGCGGGGTGTACGTCCATAAAGGTAGCATAATCCGTTGGTGAAGCAGTCTCCCCAGTTATGTTGCACGCCACAGGCGCGTGGTGTCCGACAGACATAGCGCGCTTATAGGTGATGATTGGACAGGGCGGAATTGCTTGGGGTGGGAGATGAACCGGGGCGCAAGCGGGCCGCAGACCCTCGCCGACTATCGATTACCACTCGGAGGAATATCACAGAGGGTACTCACATGAGATCGGGATTGGACACAAGAAATGAAAATGGAACGAACGAGATGCAGGAAGTCACAGATGGCGCTGTGTTTCCCATCGGAGAATAAATAATCCGCCCAGCCACCTCTGATGTCGATTCGGCACAAGAAGATACCCCAGTGTCTTATCTCCACACAGTTCGTCTCGGACCTCTCAGCTTCGGATAATTCACTATCATCCTGTCCCGCTTAGGGCTGAGGTAATTTTTAGAGCTGCTATGAATGACACGCGATGCGGTCGATCGCAAGGTCCCAAGGAGGGGGAATGGTACATCGGTGACACAAGCATGGGTGTACGCGGCCTTCGACCGTCGATAATGAAAGAACCAGCATACACTCAGATCGTACAGTTCCTGGTGCATGGGAGGGACATCATATGGCTCCAGAAGATGAAGTCAATTAGTTGGGCTGAGAACTGTCCAGATGCACCGACATTGCAACCTATATCGTTGCCGGTAGTCAGCTCAACAAGGCTGCGTCATGAGCTCCTTGTATGTGGTATCGAGTCAAAGCCATACCATATCATGCCATACCATTCCACCCATGTGCGTCAGACCATAACCCAGAAGTACTGCGCGCCATCGCCGGACGTAGTCCCTGAACCCGGTCAAAGTGATGCGGGGTGACAGTCGGCAATGGAGCGGAAAGAGGATACCACCCCGACGTTTATCTACTCGGGAGGCTGGAATGGAGTCACCAGCATCTCGCTGAACCTGGATAGAATAAGCGGTGTGCACGCAAGGGGGGGGGTTGGGGTGGAGATCTACTCACTTCTCGAGTTTCTCCTTGCCGCGAACCTCCTCCACCAAGAGTGGCATCTTGACCACATTGAAGTCTTCGTACAGCTCCTCAATTTGGTCCAAGTACTTCTTTTGCATTTTCCGGCGGGCGTTGCACTGCTCGCACGGATTATCCTTACGCGGGAAAAGCAACTGGTTGACTACGATGGAGTGCGTGTCAATGTGGTAGCTGTTGAGTTCCTGGATCATGCGCTCTGTTTCGTACAGCGACAAGAACTCAGGGATGCACACGCAGACAAAGGTGGTGAGATCGGCGTCTTTGAACTGAGTGTTGACCTCCGCTATTGTCTCCCTGAGTGATTCCATCTTTGAGAGCATGTCTTCCAGGTTCTGCCCGCCAGGCAGAGCACCCCGCTGACCAAGGAAGGTGTTCAGCATGGGTCCAAACTGCTGAGAGAGCTGAGAGAGCTTGGCAAGAGCCTTCTCCATGACGGTGGGGAACTGGAGGAAGCGCAGAGTGTGACCCGTGGGGGCTGTATCGAATACGATAACTTCATAGGATAGCGATTTGACTTGCTTCAAGACTTCGGCAAATGACATGGCTTCGTCGACACCGGGAATCTGGATAGGGTAAGCCGAGCACCGAATGTTTTAGGATCACATGAACTACGTACGCTGAACGCCAGATCCTGCATCATGTTCCCCACGCCTCCCAGGCTGTTCATGGCATCTTGCGCGTCATCTCCGCCAGCCGCCAGCACATCCTGAATGCTTCCATTGGGATCGATCTCCATAGCACTCAAGTTGTCGAAGCCTTCCACCAGCCGCGCATCCTTTCCAAACTTCTGGTTAAAAGCGTCGCTTAAGTTGTGCGCAGGGTCGGTGGAGATGAGGAGGACGGATTTACGGTGCTTCGCGAGTTGGATGGCGAGGGAGCACGATGTAGTGGTCTTGCCGACGCCACCCTTTCCGCCTACAAAGATCCACCGAAGGGTTTTCTGGGACAGTATAGACTGCAGATTTGCCTCCATGGTAAGGTCTTCGTCGAAGGTAGCTGCTGAAGCCATGGCGGCGGTGTTTGAATCTGGGCAGAAGCTTTCGAAAAGAACCTCAATCGTAACTGGTGATAGTTGTAAGATGGCAGTAGTTGGTGTGTATGATTGCGAGCTGTAGATACGTACTACGTACGCAACATAAACTTGGAGATCAAGGATAACTGGGGGGGCGGCGAGACGAGCTTCTCTGAGATTCGATCTAAGGAATGACGATGGGGCTTGTGCATGGCCAAGCTGGGTCGAGGGTCCAGGCTCTGTCTCTGCACCGAGGCGGTGCACCGGAATAACCATTTACCGACCGAAGGTAATAGTAGAGACCTCCTGAGAAGCCAGTTCACGATGTTGCCATTCTGTTGTTGTCAACCGTGTCGAAGCTAGGGTGCGTAAGGTGGGATGAAGGATCCAATGAGTTCATATTATTGTGAGCTCGGGGAACTTGGGAGCTTTATAAGAGTAAATGTACAGAGCCATAGCCGTGAATACTGATCAACACCTTTAGTCGGCGTACACTACAGCTGTCGCTGGCGGGGTGCGCTCTCGCCGCAGAATGTGAATTTTCGGCTCCAGTCGTATATCGATCCACCACCCCTTTGTGATACTCCCTCTCATGGATCTCCTCAAATTGCCCCACCATTCCGCCACCTGCCTCCCCAAGCCAGCCTCGATGCTAGCCTCCGTCATTGACTTCAACAGTCCATCTTCGCCGTCGCCCTCCTCTTCCATCCCCGGTTTCAGAACTTTGATCCCAGCGAAACTTTTCACAACGCCAACGACTTCCCACTTTCCAATCACGCGTTCCGGAGCCTCGGCAAGCACGTAATCAAACTTTGACCAAAACTCCGGCCTAAGACGTAATTCTTCGTCTTCCGTCTTGTCGAAAACAAGCATCGCTTCTCCGCCGGTGTGCCCCGCGCCGTGTCGCTCCAGAAACCGCGTCAAGCCCGTTTGGCAGACCAGATTATCGGCGTGGACCAGTACCTCCGCCCCACTCGTATTGTGTCCATCACGCGAAATCACCGTCCTCAATTGCGCTACTGCCATTCCGCCGGGGTAGTTCGCACTTGAGATGGCGAGTAGAGCGGTGCTGAAGACAAAGCTCGCCAGAACAGAGGCTACCAGTGTCGTGGCAAGCAGGCGGTTTTTCAGGGAAGGAGAGCAACGCCATGCGGTCCAGATTTGAGAAGCGCCTGCTGCGGCAACTCCTGTGAGTGCTGGCACAGCATAGATGATAAAGCGCCACTCCTTGTGGGGAAGGAAAGAATACAGACCTACAAAGGCAATATATGGGGCAAGGAGCATGCTTGCTAGCTGGCGGGTGTCGGAATTGATGAACACTTTTGGTACGAGCAGAGCGTAGGTCAGGGGGTTAAGAAGAAGTCGAGGAAGGGCGTTGAAGAAATAAAAGTACCATGGGCTGGTTCCCCAATCGGAAGATTTGCCGAGCACAGTGTTGTAATAGAAGCCAACCAGTTCAGGCCACGTGGGGACCCGATCCCACAAAAGGCTATCGAGTGGAACTGTTGCTAGTAATCCGAGAAAGAGCCCGGCCATGCCGGCAGTGAAGATTGGCCTGAATCCGATCCTCCAGATTAAGAACAGGACTGCGGACTGCGCGAGGACGAGAACGGCAAGCTCGGCGCGAAATACGACACCAGCAAAAGTGAGAAGGAATAAAGATTGTCCATAGAGCCTTGGAGCTTTCAAGGACCCACGAGGTTCAGCAAGACCGAGTACATAGTACCGGAGGGCAAGGGTGGCAGCGTGAGTTAGCCTTGAGCCAATAGAAGGCAATGAGAGACATACTTAGCACAAATGCAAACATATTTGGCAGAGTGCGGGAGGCATAGTAGATGACATGAAACTGGCTGGCTTGAAGAAGGATATACCAGTTCCCAGCGGAAGCGCCGAAGCAACGGTTGAGGGCTCCGCGGAGGGAAAGAATGGTGAGTGCGTTAGCAAGACCCAGAATCTGACGAACTATTCCGATTTGTTAGTCGCGTTCAAATGCCCCATGGCTTCAAGAGTGATTGGACGTACCGAGGATCTGCTGTTGTTCCATGGACTTTACTAACCCCAGCCATGGCTTCGCGAGACCGGCAAGGGTTGCAGCTCCAAAGAAAGTTCGCGGTACGGGTCCCGGAAAGTTGAAGTGATCGTAGTGCTTTGACAGATGATCAACAAGATTTGAAGAGGGAATGCCGTATGTCAATATGTCGTGCGCCGCCTGGATGTTGAACGACTCCTCAACCTTCGTGAAAGGGGACAGATACAGGTGAGCGAAGGTTATAGAAGGAATTAAGAGCGTCAAAAGGGCATCTATTGCGCATCATTAGTACATATTCGATCCTGTATTTAATCTGTAGTTACCCAGTAATGGATTCATGTTGCCTGGATGGAGTTCACAAGTTGGTGTCGCCGGATGTTGAGTGGCTGAAAGGTGGTCGGACATCCATCACGTGATACAAGCCCGTTTGAATTGTGCACCTTGCAACTCCAGTAACACGCAAGGCCCATCGATTGAGGCAAAGATCAATAACGCTACAGTGCGGCGCTGGAAAGAATCTACGCAGCTACCCACATCTGCCATCATCATGCAGATGATCCGATCCCGGCCTACCTGTCTGCCCCAAACACCTGCTGTAGAGTAATCCCAGGATGTGCATCTACACAAAGGCCTCCAATTCACGTCTGAACCTTGAAAGTCCGCCCACTAGCAGTCTTCCTCTCCTTCTCCTCATTATCCGGACGAGCACGACGCAAAACTAGACGGATATTAGCCGGTGATAAACCAGGGTCGTACCATACGCACTTTGCAGAAAATCGGCAGTCCGCCGACGCATCCGGGAGTGAATATACGCCTAAAATAACGCTGTTAGTAATGGTGTGATAGAAGTTGCGAGGGCACCAACCTTAGATGCCTTGATGTGGTAGTGGAAGTAGTCGCGGAAAGTCTGGATATGGGAGATGACATCTTCCCGGCGCTGCTTAGTCAAGTGGCGAGGGAATAGGACTACAAGTCATTAACATCATTGTACAGGAGGCCAGGTGAGAGCATACCAAAAGTGATGTAGCCAACTTCGCCCTGGCCGGCCGCTAAGCCAGGGATGCCTTGCAGCTCAAGTGGAGGGTCGTTCCTGAAGAGAACCTGCGGAGCGTTCTGGATAGCCCTCCGACGGGCGTCGACAAATTCCTGCGACTGTATCAGAAACCATGTACATGCATCTAGAATGTTGGCAGAGCTAACCTGCAAGAACACCTTGCCAAACACACGGTCTGTCTCGTCCGTAAAGATCGTGCTGAAGATGACGGTGACGCGGTCATGGCTGGCTTTGATGAAGATGGCTTCCTCGTTCCGATAATGGATCGCGCGCACTGCGCCGCCTTCCCTAACACCTTGAGGGGCAGATTCCGACGTGTATTTGGCGGCTTCTTCCCTCAGCTGCTCGAATTCATCGAAGGCTTGCTCAAAAGGGGCGGCCATCACGTTCCGCTTGAGCAGGGAGATCCTCCGGATTAGGTCATCCTTTGCAGCTGTACTGTTCAGCGAGGTAAGAGCAACCGGGCTCGTAATTCCAACCTTGTTCCTCAGGGAGGGTTTCTAGATCCACCTGGATTGAGAAGTCGTACCCTTGCTCAGGTGCTACGATGTACGGACCATATTCCCGTTCCAGCACCGCCTGGGCGCCATACTGCAGCAGCTCGTTGTAGCATTTGACTGATATAGATATCAGGATCTTCGTCTTCGACTCCGCGGTGGAAATGTGGAACGTGACATTGTCAAAATCTGACACGACCTGGTCAATGGAGACGGGCGGGGCTCTTGAGGCTGTCAGCGAAGCACCTGCGGAGTGGGGAAAGTGGCGCATACCCGGAAAACCGATCCCTAAGCAATGACTCGATCAGTACATTTTGGTAATCGAGGAGAAGCATTTTGGCGACAAAGTGGGGGTTTTCGGGAGAGAACCGGAGCTAGATGACGATGTTGTTTGCGGAGCTTGTCTTGGGAGGTGCGGTTTGGGTTGACGCACTCAGCCCTACGAGGAGCGGAACGATTTTCCGATCCCGGGGCGTGGGGTTAACTTTTTCGAAAAAAGTTCCAGCAGCAATCAGCACCGCAATTCACCATGGTCAAATCCTACAACAAATATGAGGCTGCACAAACCTTTGGCCTCGTCAACTCAGCATCCTCGAATGTTATCTCCCTTCCAGATGCCTCTGCGCGTGCGACCGGCGCTGGACAGGCTGTTGTCGGCGCGAACGAGGAGGTTCTCCGGTGGGACGTGAAGAAGGGGGAGCTACTCAGTCGGTGGAGGGACAGCACCTGCAATGCGCAGGTAACCGCCATTGCTCGGAGCGCCGTGGATCCGGACGTGTATGCCGTCGGGTACGTTTGCGCAAATATCGAGTCGTAATCCCCTTTCCAAATCACTGACTTCAGAACAGGTACGAGGATGGCTCAATTCGGATTTGGGACTCTCGGATCGATTCAATGATCATCACCTTTAACGGCCACAAATCTGCAGTCACCGTACTTGTATTCGATAGCACCGGAGTGCGCCTGGCGAGCGGCGCAAAGGACACTGACATCATCGTATGGGACTTGGTTGCTGAAGTTGGCCTGTTCAAACTCCGAGGCCATAAGGACCAAATTGTGGGGCTACACTGGATAGTTCCCAAAACCGAAGCAATGGAAGGTGGATCTGCCCACAACACAGACTCGGAGGCTTTCATTCTCTCTGCAAGCAAGGATGCTCTCCTGAAAGTCTGGGATGTCACATCCCAGCATTGCATAGACACTCACATATCACCCGGAACTCTGGGCGACTGTTGCGCATTGGGCGTCTCTCCAGACATGAGCGGTTGCATAACAGCCGGGTCTGGTGGTGAACTCATCGTATGGTCCATTGACTTGGACGGATTAGCAGCCTCCGGAAAGTCTTTCGCGGAGAGCACCACCCGGCGGTACTTGGTTAACCGGGGAGCCACCCACCGTCAGATCAACGAGAAAACTACCGGCATAACATTTCACCCCAAGGCGGACTACTTTGCCATCCACGGATCGACGAAGGCGGTTGAGGTTTTCAAGATACGGTCCGAAGAGGAAGTGCGGAAGAGCCTGTCGCGGAAACGCAAGAGGAGAAGAGAGAAGGCGGCTGCGACCGGGGTTGAGGACGTGCCCATGGGGAGAGACTCGGATGACGAGAACGCGTCACCCCCAATTCTCGAGTTCTTCGCTCCCTTTACCATTGTTCGGACCGGAGGAAAAGTCAGGTCGGTAGACTGGGTTGACAGCCGATCTCACAAGTCCCTGCAAATCCTTGTTGGATGTACCAACAACCTTCTGGAGGTTTACGACGTGAGCACTCGTGATAAGGCGAAGAGGTCTAAGACCGATGAGCTTCCGGAGTACTCCAGGACGTTCTCAGTTGATTTGCCGGGACACAGGACCGACGTCCGCTCCGTGGCACTGAGCTCCGACGACCGCATGCTAGCAACTGCCTCTAGCGGTGCATTGAAAGTGTGGAATGTCAAAACTGGAACCTGCTTGCGGACTCTTGAATGCGGGTATGCCCTCTGCTGCTCCTTTCTACCCGGCGACAAGATTGTGGTCGTTGGCACTAAATCAGGGGAACTGGAGCTCTTTGACATTGCGTCGTCCTCTCTCATTGAGAAGCTGCAGGCGCATGATGGCGCTATATGGTCGCTGAAGATACACCCTGACGGGAAGTCTTTGGTCAGCGGCAGTGCTGATAAGTCCGCGAAGTTCTGGAATTTCGAGATTGTCCAAGAGGAGATTCCAGGCACCAAGCGTACCTCTCCACGGCTACGGCTAGCGCACTCCCGCACCCTGAAGGTCAACGACGATATCCTCAGTGTGTGCTTCTCCCCTGATGCCCGTTTGCTGGCGGTAGCAACGCTTGATAATACCGTCAAGGTGTTCTTTAACGACTCGCTCAAGCTTTTCCTCAATCTCTACGGGCACAAGCTCCCAGTCCTCAACATGTCCATTTCCTCCGACAGCAAGCTGCTTGCAACATGCAGCGCCGACAAGAACATCCGGCTCTGGGGCCTGGACTTTGGCGACTGCCACAAGGCGTTCTTCGGACACAGTGACAGCATCATGCAAGTCTCCTTTATTCCTCAACCAGCTTCCAAAGATGATATCCACCACTTTTTCAGCGCCAGCAAGGACCGCCTTATCAAATCTTGGGATGGCGACAAGTTCGAGCAGGTTCAGAAGATGGACGGGCATCACGGCGAGGTCTGGGCTATGGCTGTCAGCAAAACTGGAGAGTTCGTAGTTACTGCCTCTCATGACAAGAGCATAAGAGTTTGGAATCAAACGGATGAGCCCATCTTCCTTGAGGAAGAGCGCGAAAAGGAGTTGGAGGAGATGTACGAACAGACTTTGACGGCGTCCCTGGAAGCGGATGGAGAGGAGGGCGAGGACGACGAGGCTACGGCGGCCTCGAAGCAGACCACGGCCACGCTGACGGCCGGTGAGAAAATTATGGAAGCTTTGGAGCTTGGTATGGAGGATCTGGACGTCGTGCGAGATTGGGAAACCCGCAAGGCCACGAATCCCAACATGGCACCACCGCAGAGAGATCCTTTGTACATGGCTCTGGGTGGGATCAGCGCTGAGCGAAACGTCCTCAACACGTTGTCGAAGATCCCCGCTGCGCAACTTCACGACGCACTGCTAGTGCTCCCGTTCTCGGTGCTCCCAGCACTCTTCACTTTCATCACTATCTGGGTCCAAAAGCAGTGGGACATTACCCTCGTGTGTCGGGTTCTTTTCTTCATGCTCAAAACGCACCAGCGCCAGATCGTCGCCAGCAAAGAGCTCAAGGCTCCACTGGAAAACATACGATCCGATCTTCGCCGAACTTTGGGCGAAGTCAAAGACCTGCTAGGCTACAATCTGGCAGCCATCAAATTCGTGGAGCAGCGAGTCAAGGAAAGGGGCGTCTCGACACTCGAGGATGCTGAGGCAGAGGAGGAACATGAGGCGAAGGGAAAGAGGAAGCGGACATTTGTGGATATCGCGTGATCTTTCCGCCTCGCAGCAAGGGAGTTTCGGTCAGACATGCCTATTGGGGACTCGTGGTATGGTGTGTTGATCCTCTCCGGTTCCGTGCGCGTTTCAACACTGGAGATGAGTAGAGTTGTCTCGAGGCCCCCGACACCCGGCCTCTCAATGCGCCCGTCAGGGGCTCCCACTCGAGGGTCTAGTTCTATACGGGACAGCGATGACAGGCCGCCTTCCCTCACATTCGCCGTGCAGATGGAATATACGATTATGATCCGAGGATATGGAAAGTGGGGTGTGATTGTCGCCGGTGACAGGAGTACGGTGCAGTGATTGGCACGGATGACTGGCAGTCTCGTGGTCGCGCAGGGCGACTTGATGATCATGCCAGGTTGGGGCGAGGTTTCCAAATACCCACACTATCTCAACTAATATACACATCCGGGCTACCGTCGAGTCTGTCCGGCTGAAGAAGGCTGCTTGTGTGCTTGATAGGACAACGTTTTCAAGACTTGGCAACAATATTCAAGGCCTCGGCCATCACATTGGCCTTGCCCAACGGTGTTCTCGTATGTTGCAAGAGCTACGGAGTAACTGATGCCGAGGACACTGCCGTCCCGCACGCGACGTTAGATGCCAGCGCGTTCACCGCCATCAGGTAGCCTCGCCGTCTTGGCTCCCACAGCCTGGCAACCCTCATCCAGCGCACACACCACCCTTACCACTTTTAAGGCCCAAAGACGACCGGGGGATGGCGGCACGGTCCTTCGAGGATGTGTTGCTTTTTTGCTGCCCTGCGTCCTGTGGGCGGCCGGCGGAGGCGCAAGCCACACAGGCTGGCATTGGAGATTGCGGGTTCAGCGGGGCGGGGTCTGAGCACAGATGCATACCGCAAGAAACCCTTGACACCGCCTTCTGAAGGGAGGTTTCCAGATCGAGGTAAAGGGATGAGGCCAAAAAGCAAATGACGGCGCTGCGGCCTGCTGATCATCTGGCGTTGGCCCAAAAACGCCTCGTGAAGAAGCTTTGGAGGTGTGGGGCACTGGTCCGAGTCCACCATGTTTACGCTCCAACGGCCCGGACGCACAGACTTCGGAGGGTTGACCGTCTCCGGGACATCGCGGCACTCGGAAGTCTGGACACACGGGATGGAGCGCCAAGATGATATCTGATATCCTTCTACTTGGTAACTTCTTGTCAGAGGCTTTTGAGGCTTGTCCTGTCAGCAGCCCGGCCTGGATCTCATCTCTTGAGGCTTCGCAACACTGCAACTTTTGATCCTATCCCATGTCTTGGCATAATGTAGGCAATACTGCGCAAGAAGCGCCAAGTCCATGCGACGGGGACGCGCTGTATGATCCAAGTACCAGAGCGCTGATCGCAGCGGAGAACAATTCGGAGACAATAAGCTAATCAATACTACGAGGCTGAGAATCTCATTCACAATTTCCAGGACGTTGTTGTAGTTGAATGGGTTAGCAAATTAGCGTGTGGGGTCCCCCCAGCAAGCATCAAAGGTCGTCAGGTTAACCTATGGCTCCCTCAGCATGACCGTTTTGGGGGCCGGCGGACGGCAGAGCTTGGGTTGAGATGAGTTTAGCCTTGGGCGCTATGCGCGCGCCAGCCTCCTAAACTCTGTTTGCTTCCCGCCCACCAATCGACCAACCAGCCCCTAGCCGCAGCCGCCATGACCAAAGCGCACAAGCAGGTGGTCCCAGCGTTCGTACAAAACACCTCCAGCGCGCTGCGCCAGTCGCGGGATTCCGATGAGTGGGCCAAGCCCCAGTTCCAAGCACCTCAATTCCCATGGGGCACGGGCCCTTATTCCCGCCGGCCTTAGCGTTAGCCACTTGATCGCGGTTTCAGAAGTTGAAAAGGGTGAGGCTCCAAGGCCCAATTTCTAGTTACCTGAGCCAAGGCTAAGGCTGGGCATGCGATAAGTCAACGACTGGATTGAGAGAGGGTGTCTCGAGTTATTCTTCACGCCCCTTCCGCCGCCTCACTTCGGTCTGGTAGGGCAACCGTGCTGATTTGCTTTGTTTGAGATCGACTGGGCTGCAGGGTCGGCTTGCAGGGTGTACGATCTTGCGGTAAGCTATCGGGGGCGCTTGTGGCGCGAGCCGCGTTCCGGTACTCGGGCGGTGAGTGGTATTTTTTTCGAGCAAGGAGAGCTCCACCTAGTGCCTGGGTGCCTCGGATCCCGGCCGGATGTCCGAACCCCTCAAGCCGTAGCCTTGAGCCCCCGTGAGGATGATGCCGGCTCGCCGTCGGTGCGGGGAAGGAGGGGGAGAGTTGGAGCCCAAAGGGCAACGACACCCAGTCGGCTATCTTGGCATACCATCCGGGGCGGAATTCGAACCCAGGCATCTGGTTGATGCTTCGGACGATGTAACCGTGCGAAGCAATAGGTTCTTCCATTCCTCCAATCTGTTGATTTGTTGGGGTCTTCAGCTCACTCCTTTGACAGCCTTTTCGGCCTCCGAACCCGTTATCGTATTAGCCGGCACGGAAACCCGGAAATTCTAGGAAGCGCATCGTAACGGCGCTCCACCTACGGCATTACCGCAGTAGTCGGCGGGCGGTTGAGCGTTGTACGGTAGGTGTGGGAGGGGGAGGACCTGGGCTTACGCTACCGCCTCGGCGTCAGGCGCCGAGTGTCGACCGGTCCGATCTGAAGCAAGCTTATGCGCAACCGGCAGCGGGATCTTGTCATTGAGATGACTTCGTTGCGATAGATGTGGAGAAAGGTGCGGGGAATATCGTCAGCTTCCCCGCAAGCCGTCTGTGGTTCGAATCTATCTGGACAGTGAAGCCGAAGCTGTCCGTTGGTCTCGTCCATCACAGGTCGGAGCCAATGGAGCCAATGCGCGTCATTCACGGCTTCCTGATTCTGATAGCGATGCATTCAACGGTAGAGAAATTATCGATTGGAGCTAAACCGTTGGTTGAGTTGGACGGATCTTGATGTTCCTGTGGATCTGCAATCGCAGTTCTCAGCATCTGCCCAGTTTCTCTAGAGATACGTCAGTTCTCGGGTATCGGCGATCTGCCTTTGGCTAGATGTAAGAAGAGTCGAACTTCACGAGTCCAGAAGTCTAAACAAAGGCATTGAGACTCGGGACTACGAATTCAGAGCTTGGAGAAAAATTCATCACTGTGTAGACATTGACACAGAAGGATCCCCTCCTTTGCTGTGATGGCGGTTCAATTTCGCCGTCTCAATTAGCTCAAGGCACGTGCATCGGCTTCGGTTGGGCATTTCCCGGGATGACGACACTTCAGATCTATCACCTCTGAATTGCAATTATTTGCATAGTTTCGAGGCGATCAAGTCGGTGAGAGATATTATGTTGTCCGTATCGCAGAGGGGGTACCTCCGCAGCGGAGAATGCGACTGCAGCAGCGCCAACCAGGCCAGTTGTATGGGAGCAAGGCAACACACGCCTTTTCCGTAGACAACAAAGTCACAATCCCATGTTGCTCTCCCGCCAGCCCGTGGCGTTGCGAACCAGGCCCACCCCGGTAAGCCACACGCATCGCGCTGCATCTCGAGCAGGCAAGAAAACAGGAAAACCGGCGACAAGCACAGCGAATACTGGACCGTTGAAATGGCGTCTTTGAAAACCAGATTCAACGGGCCCGAGGCAGCGACGGATAAAGAGCCCGCTGCCACGACCATGAGCTAGGAGGGAAGGAGAGGGATGCGCAGGGCGGAACGAGGGGATTGTAGGGGTTTCCCTATGCGCAATCAAGCAGTACTTGAAAAGCGGCATGGGTTTTCGTCGGTGATGCCCTCTCCGAAGCTCGAAAGGTAGCGAGATGTCGCATGCTCTCTCATTCGTCTGGAGATCGCACTGCTGGCCGACAGGCAAACCCAATCCAGTCCACCCCACACTAGCCTTGGACCCTGAAGTCATCCCGCGCAGCCCAAGTGCACAGTGCAAGGTGCAACACACCCAACCCGTGCGCCCACGTCCCACAAGCCTGACGTCAAACCCGCGGACCTGCCACAATCCCATCCCTGCCCGCATGCCACACACCCACGCAACAACTTCTTACACCGGAGGAATCCCCTCAATTCAGGCCTCCAAATGAACTCCATCTCTGCCTCTTCCCAGCCGATGATATCAGACCCCCTTCCTACTCCTCACCCACACCAACCAACCAGCCCCGCCCTGCGCCAGTGGCAAACCGTGAACCTCCCCTCTCCCCCCACCACCACCCCCCACCGTCGCAGCGCAAAACGCAGGGCAATCAGCCTCGTCGGCACACCCGCATACGTAGGTGGCCACGTCCGCAGGGCGTGAGTGGCAAATCCCCCCCATAGCTCCGAGCGACGAAGGATATTTCGAGCTCCGCAAGGCGACCGCTCGCCTTGTCCCCTTGCGCATCCCGCATTCGTGATCCTCCGCCTCCCCGGTCGCTGCGATGACGCTCACGGCAGGGCTACCGGTGGTTGCTCCTGCTCCTGGGCCGTGGATGGAATATTAGCACCCTACATGCATACTACGATGCGGGGTCGGTCAAGGGTAGCATAGATTGTACCACAGTATGAATGGTTGGAGCTCGGGGAGGCGGAGCATTGTGCGGAGGTAGCTCAGGGGTCCGAGGGAATTTCGTCATTTGTTACTCGCGTGGAGGGTAGTGGGTGGTCGGATGCTAGGGTGGTGGGGGAAGGGGCGATTTTAGGGTCGGACACGAGGGTAGGCTCTTGCGGCTGCTGGCATGCGAGGTTTCATAGAGATCAACTTCTTTGCGCGGTCTATCGATACTCACGGCTTCATTATGCCTCAATGGCACGTGGACGAGTAGTTGATGGCTTCCTTAATCCACAATATGAGTTCTCCCTTCACTTGACGTCAAACGGACTAAGGATTCGAGAGCCGAGAGCTCAGTAGTAGCTTTGCAACGCTCGGAGCGCGCCGTTGAGATTAAGATTTAGAATTAAGCGACGTTAAACAGTGCATGTCAACTGTGTTGTGCCCTACTGCCACTACTTGCTCTGTTGCCCAGAGCTCATCCTCTATCCCATTGACCAGCCCGTGCCATATCGTACAATGAGAGATCCCCGCCATTCCAAAGGGGCCACCCCTCTCCGCCTGGACATGATCATACGAAGCAAAAATCCCCCCGCGTAGCCCACGAGCTACATAATAATACAGGCCGAAGCAAAAGCAAATAGGGCCGCAATAGTCCGTCAGCTGCACAGCCAAACTCCAGATGCCCCTGGCACCAAAGCGCCAGAGGGGCCGCCAATACAGTTCCGAACCCAAGTTCGGATGACCCAAACGCCAAAAAGCAACCGTTCTGAGAAAACGCTTTCCACGCCTCCCGGGTATCTGTAGCGACCGTCTAAAAGCCAAAAATAAAGCCAGACTATTGGGCTATTAAGCGATGGAATCTAAGCACCAAGTAGTACCCCATCTTTCTCTGACTGTCGACAACGTGTCGCAGCATACATCATCCCAGTGCTTGCGTATGAAAGTAAAATGTACAATCGCGCCTCAAGCTTCTTCGGGGGACGGCTGATCGTGCTCGCCCTTATGCACCTTCTTGTGTCGCCGCAGATTCGACACGACAGAGAAGTGGCGGCCGCAACCCTCGACTTCGCAAGCATAAGCTGTGAGATATTAGCATATGTATCCTCGAGGGACAGTGCAAAGGACATACGCTTCTCTCCAGTGTGGCTGTACATGTGCGTCTGGAGCGAGCTTGGCCGGGTAAAGCGCTTGTCGCACACCTTGCACTTGTGCTTCTTTTGCGTGTTCGACGACACCTTGGAACTGAACTGGCCCATCATAGACTGAGGTGCGGGGGGGATGTTTGACATCATGGTCGAAGGTCGGGGAAGAGTACGTGAGTTGAGGTCTACGGACTCCGAGGCGGAGCTGTAGTCGGAGACAGAGGAGTCTGCCACTGAGCCGCTGTAATAGGGGTAGGTGCTCGCAGACGAGATGGATGAGTGCGCAGAGTGGGTCGATGGGAACCCGTACGAATCAGTGGAGCTTCTGCCCGAATTTTGAGAACCGTAGATGTTCCTCGGGGTGATGTCGTTTTGGTTCATAGCCAGAATAGTGCGGCTAGCATCGACAGCGTCACCAAAGTCGAGCCGTTGCTGCGCAGTCGCCTGCAGTCTGCTGAAGTCAATCATGGAGTTCGGGCGTTGGCGGTGATCAAAGAATGGCTCGTTAAGGGTTGACGTTGCAGAGGGCACTGACGGATGAGAGGAGCGTCGAGAGGCTTCCTGCTGGTATGCGAACGACCCTCGGGAGGAGCTGGCATAATCGTTACTGTAGCCAGCTGTCGTAGCGGGAGCATAGCTCTGGGGACCCGAAGTGGTGAACTGCGGAGCATACGAGCGGGGTCCGCCAAGTATATCTTGTGACGTGTCAATGGGGTTCTGCAGATCAAACAGGCCGTTGGGAAGTGAGCTACCTGCTCCTAATGAAGCCGCGGTGACCGGAATGCTGAAGGACGGCATTGATATGCTGGTGGGGCGCTGTTGCTGTTGCTGATGTGCTTGAGAGGAACCATCCAACCCTGACGTCGACGAGTACAGATGCGATGATGGTGCACTGGACACGCTGCTTCCCCAAGGGTTGGTGAATTGCGGCGCGGGAATTTGATAGCGGGGAGGATCGTAAGGCATTGAGCCGAGGAGGGAAGATTGTTGTTGGCGGTTATCGACCATTGCCATTCTAATGACTTGGGAGGGAAAGGAACAGCGAGTTGGTGTATCCTGCGGAATAATTTTGGAGCGATCTTTTTTCACAGACCGTGTTGTCGGAGATGTTTGAGTTGGAGAAACGTGGGGAGGCAGGTGTGAGAGTGGGGATCAGCGTGCCTTTTAGGGTTCCTCGACAGTAGAATGCTGATCAGAATCCGAAGAGGGAAAGCCTGCTGTCCGGCCTTGTACTTGCAGATCGCGCAAGCTGGGGCTGCACAAGGAACGTGACCCTTGGGGGCTTCGAGTGGGCGTAAAGAACGGGGATGGGGGGGAGGTGCGGAACCAGTGACGCGGGTGGCAGGGCCTGCGAATTGCTAGCGTTTCAGGATGCTGAGGTGAGTCCGTGAGTGGTCGAAGAGCGGTGGGGAAGTTGGTTCCAATTCCCTTGAGGAATGGTGTTCTTGTCGATACGAGGCGCAGAGGAGAAATGTTCGAGTAAGAGAACGGCTTAGATAGAAGCGGTAGGGATGATCGGGATTGGAGTTTGATAGTGATCGCTTGGTGAGGTGGGGAGTAGGAGGAGTGTGCGATATGCAATGGACAGTGTGCTGGAGTGTACCGAAGAGACTCGGGAGAGCTAATAGTACAGGAGTGAATTGCCTAAGATGCTTTTGAATCAATAATGATCAACGGGGTATACGCTTGTTGGAGCGTGTGAGGTCTTCGAGGAAGTGATGTTCAAAATTCCATGAGGGGGGGGACGGGGCATTGATAAATACAAGGCCGTTCCACGCACTGAGGGCAGTTGCAGGAAGTGACATCGATATCTTGTGGGTGAGCACGCTCCAACGGTGAGGAAAAGGGCTTGGGGTCCAGGGGATTTCCTATTGACGTCGACAGTATGTGGCAGAGTGGCAGAATGGGCTTTTGGACAGGCTAACATCATAGGCTTATGCTTGGCACTAAGATACCCAGTTAGAAGGCGTCCAGGGTCGACGTTGCCAGATACGAGGAGGTCCTTTTGGGAGGAGGAGGGGTATGTGCGAGTGGTGGAGGGGTGTGGAGGCGGGGGGGAGTGTTTTGGTGGTGGTGGTGAGAGCAGGCTTGGGCAGTTGGGGGGTGGGTGGAGTGGGGTGGGGGTGGGTGTGCCATAGTGAAGGGGTGGGATGGGCCGCTATGGAAGAGGAAGTGGAGATGCGAAGATGTGGAGAGCAAAGAGAGGTGTGGGCCTATGCTAAAGCTTGTCGGATTCGGGTTTAGGAAGGGTCTTGGGGTAGAAAGCTGGCCAAGGGTTCAAAAAGAGGGCAAGCTTGAGAGCGGGAAAACCGGAGACGTTGGGGAATACGTGGTAAACACTGTAGGAGGAGGTTAGTAGCGGAAGGGCCTCTCCTTTGGCAGACAAGAGGTCGGCGTTGCGGGCTGGCTGTGGTGTGCTGTGATGCACCGCTGCCAAGCTGCGGTGACTTGTGAGAGAAGAGACAGAGTGCGGGAGCGGGTTGCGGGTTGCGGGCTGCGGATGATGGCAAACTGCCTGTGAGGCACAAAGACCGCAAAGACCTCAAGAACGGCATCAGCAGCCACCGGCCTCGGTCATTGGACATCTACCTACCTTTCCCCGGCTTTAAACCTGAACAAGGCCCACTAGGGAAGAAGCCAAGCACCTGGAGACCCACATCGCGCTGCGCCAGCGGAACAGGGGGGCTGAGATGGATTGTGGAATTTTGTCGATAGGGAAAAGTAACATTTCAGCCTTCAGTTATTCTGCCCTACCAGGGTAGTGGTACGAAGACAGACGTAGTGATGGTGTGCTAGACAAGCAAAAGATGCTTGCGCAGTGACCTCTGCCCAGCATATCTTGGCCTCATTCCTGCCGTGGACGGGAATGAGCAAGATATCGTCGACTTCTTGGCAGTGGTTGGTATTTCCCGGTCCTCCCATGAGTACATCATGACTTCCACCTCTTCTTCCCATCATCACTACAACGTACAGGGGAAAGGGATCTCATCGAGACTCTGTTTCTAAGCTACCCACCTTCAAGTCACCCCCATTTGATGCATTGGAGCACAAGAAGTAGCCACTGGCAAGACATATCAATGACAAGGAACTCACCCGTTGAACAAGCACCATCCCTAGCGCCCGCCAGCCAACAGCCAGCCCGTCCCCACATTACGACGGCCTTGCATTGCCTCCACTCTCCTCACCCGCCGCCGAATCGCCGCCGAGGTCTCTGCCCTAGGATGCTGCATCTTGGGCCTGCGGTGTTCCCTCACCTTTGCTGCAGGTGTCCTCCCCGGTTCACATCTCTAGTCTCCTCGACAACCCGTTGCTGCGCTGCAGCTTGCAATCCGTTTGGTCCTGCGAGAATGTCCAGCGATAGACCAAGAGTCTGGCGCGCTTCCTGGCGCGGCTTCTATCCCGAAGGTCGAAAAGCCCTATTGAAGCATGCACACCACGGAGAGGTTTCTGCTGACACTAGATCCCCGAGCCGTGCATACCGCGTCCCGGTTGGCCGACACGACAACCGCTACATATCAGTTTATCTTTCATTCTGCCAGCCCTTCCAAGCCTTTTTCCTTTTAGATGCTTGCATCAGCCAGACCCACTGCGGCCGCTGCCGTGGGTCTCTGCTTTTCCTTTCTGCAGCCCGCTGTCGCGATCCCCCATCCGGCCGACGCGCCCGACGCGGCATCTCAAATTCCTCAATTCGTGCTCGCGGCGCCAAGCTTTCTGCATCTCAGGGCCAAGCCTTCCTAATTCATGTCTTCCAAGAATCCCCAGACTCTTTTCTCCCGCCCTCGAATTGCTGTTACTGGTGATCTCTCCTCCGCAGCTCAATGCAAGCTAGCCCCAGCCTCCCTTTCCCCCAAATCCCTAGATTGGCGTCCATGGTCCATGGATGTTGGTTTTAGGTGTGAATTCTCCTTGTCTCTTCCACTCTGCTATCTTTTCTTCTGCCAGTCGCCCCTGGGCTTGCAGACGTCAAGGCGTCTGCGGAATCCGCTCACGTTTCTTTTGCCGCCTACCAAAGCGCCTGGCAGCGGCTGTCACTCCGGTAGATCAGGGGATGGTGATGGCCAAGCGTCGCAGACTTTCCAATGCTTGACTGGGCGCAAGATGCTGGATATTGACGCTTCGGAATCTTACAAGACCCTATATGTCAATGCATCCGCTGCCTCACTGCCCACAGACTTGACCAGCGTATCATTGCTCGCTCAGTATCATGAGGCGAGACGTGCTGTCGCATCCACCTCCCTGATACTGTGCATCCCTTCCCCCGTTCTCCGAGCAAAATCCTGGGGATCCATAAAGCGCCCCTCAAAGGGTGACTGCAATTCGACCGCTGGTATCCCTGGGCCATATTTACGAAACTATGTACATTAGCTTGCACAGCTATGCTCCAGACCCACTTTTTGAGCACCTTCAGGTCTTCCAGAAGACAAGGCGATCCTCAGGGCATCCAATCTCGAGGTCCGCCTTGGGAGACGTCAATCACAGGGACCCTGATGAACCCACTTCCAGCGGATCGTTTCTCAATCCGGGGGGCATGGGATTGTGAATTCCTGACCGGCAGGAGATAGCAGACAATACCCCCATCAATTGGGTCGCCCTGCTGTGCCTGATCTTCTTTAGAGACCCGTGGGCTCATCTTCGCATGCTGCGCCTGCTTTTTAACTTCACCAGAGCAGCTTCCACGAATCCTGCTCCCAGCTTCGCTCCACCATGGGGGCAGCTTGAATGATGGAGGTCAGGAGGGTGGCAAATACCCAGCACCACGGCAATTGGCTAACCGCTCGACAGAAGGCATGCAGGGCAGCATTTGTCCGGCCAAACAGAGCGCTCCAAATATTTTGGGAAGTTCTCGGAGCACGACTTGCAGCTCCTCTGCAGCAAAACAATAGGAAGGGCATAATCTTTGGTTAGTAGTGTGCAATCAACTTGCTCTGTTCGTCTCAAGCCTTCCAGCTAAACAGAGCGCGCCGTCCCAAGGCGGCTTGCCTCTCCGTAAAAGGCTGCCGGAGCAATCCCGAGGGTGGATGTACGGTACTTGAATCCCGCGGCGATGCTTGACCTCTCACCGTCCCCTCCAAGCTGGATGCGTGCGCACGGAGGCAGGGCCGCATGCTGGCAATGCACGACCTGTGGGAAACGTCTCGATTGCACACCTGCTTGTCGACACGCCGAGGGGCAATGCGAAGGCATGTGTTCTCGGTCAATTAATTCGGTACATGGCCTCTTTCTACCGTATTGTCGCTTGGGACAATACAGTACTTTGCATCAGTGCATTATCGCAAAGTCAGTGTTTCTCTGAAACTGCGAGTTAGACCCTGCCTCGTTCAGGGAGAAGGCCTGAGGTCGACCGGCTGTCCACAATCCAGAGATGGGAGTGGAAATGCGTTGCTAGGAAGCAGATATCAAACATGCCAGTCGGTGGTCCGTGCAGCACACCTTGCGTCACTGTGCATGCTATCCGTCCGGGACAGGCGTCCGTACATCCAATGAGCGATCGTTGTCTGTGACTCAACGACGTTTTGCCTCTTACGGTAAGGAGGAGGCAGCCGTGAGTGACGGGGCACCCTGGACGGGATAGCGGCCGGCCCGCCGGCAAGCTGATGAGCAATGCCAAGATCTGGGTTGCTCTGCTGTCTTCTCCACACTTTGAAGTGTTGTAGAATTGCCAGGAGATGCAAAGTATCGCCAAGCATCATATCGTTAGCTTGTGCCTTCCATGCCGTCCTGGGACTCAGTATGTTGAAGGTGAGTCGTTGAAAATTAAGACTCTCATCTCAATCGTTCTCATCGGATCGGCATGGGGGCGTAATCGGGCTTCAGTGCTTGTCTAGCATCTCACAAGTTGGCTTTAGGAGAAGGCTTGAGCCAAGTGCAGCCACCACGAAATTGAGGTGAAACAGACTTGCAAGGCGGAGTTCGACGCCGCCGACGTGCTAAAAAAGAGTGGAGGCTGCTTTGTGCCGCACTCAGCGCTGGGCGTTCGTGTTGAAGGCCGTTTCTTGGCTTGTTGCTTTCTTGGACGGGACATGAAATTGCTCCTCCACACTCCTTTGGTGTGGAATTGGCAAAGTCTTGGTTTCTTGAGTCCGACTTCATCGTAGCTCCCGGCAGAGCGCGGGATGCCTTTGATATGGCCTTCTTGGCGTTTGTTTGTGGATGCTGTGGATCGTCGTCGCATCCGCTTCGGGACTGGAGGACGGGCGGCAAACCATGAAATATGATCACACGAACAGACTCGGACTGAACTAACCCGGTTGCTGAGATACCATGCGGGGTAAAGTTTTCGTGGACTATTGAGGCGTCAGGTGGATATGTTCTGCCAGGTAATAGGTACTCGCAAATGGCAGGAGAGGGGAGTACCTTGAGCTTATGTCGACAGCCAGAGTGGGAAGTGCGGGAAATGACGCATATGCAATTGCTCCGTTGGTTGCTGCCGTATCTGAGCCGCTCTTGCGCTGGGTCCTGTGAGAGAAATTGCAAGTGAGGTCGATGATTCTCTTTGTCAAAGGAGAAACGAGGACTTCAGAGCTCTTTATATGACCTTGGATTTCATAGCCATGACGCGCATTGTGATGCATCACCGGATCTAGACCAGTTCCAAGTATGATATTCGCTGCAGAACGGAAGATCAGCATGAATCGAGACCACTTGGCTCACTCTATCACCTGGTACCAGTTCATAATCGTCAAGTTACCGCAACTTGGGAAGGGAGAGGTGATCGAGGATGATCGGTTTGCGCATCAGTAAGAAAGCAAGCGCGAACGGCAAAAGAGTCCAAAGAGACTTGTGTCATTTCATCTATGAAGAATACAGCCAGGGTATACAGCACCGTTTGACATTCCTTACTCCGCAGACGCCGAAAGCAAACGGACCAAAGCCTGATGTAGTAATGCGACAGGTTATTCGCGGCCGTAAGTGATTTTGCCCCGCTTCACAGATTTGGTGTCCTCGTCGTCGTCGGAGGCCTTCTTCTTCTTGCCTTGCGCCGTCCTGGTGCCGTTGCTGGAGGGTGTAGGGTGATTACTCTCTCGGGCGCTGAGTGGGAAGCTGGAAGCGGGGGTTGCGGCATGGGATTGCGGGCCGGAGGAAGGCGTTGGAGAATCCTGCAAGCAAACGTGTGAGCTCACTCCCTTAAGAAACTATATGCCCAAAGGGCACTTGAAGCAGAGCTTACCCTCAGGTTCTTCATAGAGGTACGACTGAAGATCCGATCAGCTTCGTTGATCTGCCCTTTACGACGCGCCGAAGCGCCAGCCCCAGCTCCGCCTCCACCACCTCCAGCCCCGCCTTTGATATAGTTCTCAAATCCCTTGACAATATTGCCGGCAGTCGCCTCCTCGAGGTACTGGGTCTCAAGCTTGTAGATATTCTCGTCCTGGCGTGCCTATATCCAGCCTTGTCAGAGGCTCCTGGACGAATGTACGAAAGGCCTCACAATTTGCTGGTCTAGTTCCCGCTTCTTTTTCAGCGTCTCGCGCAAGTCGCGCCGCAGCTTCTCATAGTATGGGAAGCCCCGCGTGGAGTCAGGATTTGGGAGCGGCCGCGCGGAGTCGGCATTTGGCTGTGGATGGGCGTTCTCAGACATCGCCCTACGGGTGTTGGACGATGTGCCTGGAGATCCGTGATGGGTTGATGCTGATACCGGAGGTCCAACCGCGCAAAATGTAAGGGTGGTAGTCGGAGGTGGACGTGGAGTCGCGTATCGTAATGGGGCATTTGCGGCTCATCGGGCGATCGACGTGTTTCGAGGGCCCGTGCACTGTTTCCCTGAACATTGGCATGCACTAGCCACACCTTGTGCCACAGTTTGACGCCACAGATGAAAGCCGCAACCGCGCAGACGACTTCCTGCCTTTCGCAACCAGTCCCTCGAGAATCCCACGACAAGGCTCTGCTCTCCATTCCACCTCCCCCGCCCCCTCGCACGCGAGTAATTTCCCTCGGGCGAAGAACTTGTTCGTGACAGCTACCTCTTACACCGGAAACCGCATTCCCCCCCGGAAACCGCATTCCTCCCCGGAAACCGCGAAAATGCCGATGGAAGCGAAAGAGGTTGAGCGGATCGGCCGCGACATCAGCAAGGCCGTTGCTGAAGGAAACAGCTCGCCAATGATCACAACGCTGCTAGACAAGCTTCATGCTGGAGTTCAGCCATCTGAGGAACTCCTGCGCTCCACGAAGATCGGCATGGTTGTCAATCGCCTCAAGCAGCACAAGGACCCCGCGGTAGCCAAACTGGCTGATGAAGTGGTGTCCAAGTGGCGCCGCGAGGTTAGGAAGAAGTCCTCCAACTCTCCCGCTCCGGCTGCTCCGGCTGCTCAGCCGGCGTCGGCTCCCAAGTCGAAGACGAAGCTGTCCGTCCCTCCCGAGAAGCGCAACACCAAGGCCGACAATGTGGATATCAAGGTCACCGGCAATGCCATTCGAGACAGTTGCGTCAAGCTCATGTACGATGGAATCGCCTTCATGTCGGAAGAAGGTGGGTGTTCTTCGCGCTTCGCGGACTCTTATACATATATATACTAACGCCGTGCAGCTCCCGATGAAATCCTCCGCGTCGCAATTCAGGTTGAGGGCGCGGCGTTCAAGAAGTATCAACCTGAGACCTCGGAACCATACAAGACCAAAATGCGCTCACTTTATATGAACCTCAAGAACAAGTCGAGCAACAAGCTGCGCATCCGCGTATTCACGGGAGACATCCCTCCCGAGCGCTTCGTGGTTATGACGCACGATGAACTGAAGAGCGAGGAGCGTCGGGCGGAGGAGGCTAAGTTCTCCAAAGAGAACATGGACAAGGCCATGGTTGCGCAGGTCGAGAAGTCTGTCAGCGCCGAGCTTACTTGTGGTAAATGCCAGCAGAAGAAGGTTTCATACTCACAGGCCCAGACCCGTAGCGCCGACGAACCCATGACGACGTTCTGCGAGTGTCTCAACTGCGGCAACCGCTGGAAGTTTTCTTAGGTCGTCTGGTGCAACGGTCGCATCCTGGGGGTTCTGGGACGCAAGGTCGGGGGTGTTTTGGCGTGTTCTTTCAAGGGAGGAAGGTCTGTGATTTCGCTAGCTGGATCGTGATCGACTGTCGGCTGGGAAGCTGTGGTCGAGCTTAAAATCCCGCTTTGTAGCTGGATACCATACCCATGTCCGCAGCCGGCTGGGCAAGAGCTGTGCAATGAAGATTGACTGAATCGAAGAATAATTTCAACCACTCTTCACTTTCTTTCCACATATCTAGGCGTCTAACGTCCTCTTCTAATGACTTGATTATTGTGAACAGTGAGTTGCATGTGGAATTTGTTGCCGACATAGAACTGAGAGGCTACTAAAGAACTTGCAACTTGCTTTCACTTTGGTGCAGCATTACCATCCATTCCGAAAGTCAACCTTTTCATATCGGTTCCTACTACATCATAAAAGCAAGCTGTTGTACAGGGCATACTAGCACGGACAATAGAACTCAGATCTCAAGATATCATTCGTAGCGCTCTACTGAGAAAGCCAAACGCCGATTGCCGTTACCTCACCCATGATCTGGACTTCACAGCCAACGGCGCTTTAAATGCAAGATCCTTTTGTGATCCCGAGCACCCCCGTCTACTCCTCATCCTCCTCTTCATCGGAAGCAATCGTAGCCATGGCGATCCCTAGCACACGTTAACCTCACTCCAGCTAGCAGCCACAATGAGAACTTACGGTCCAGATCACGCTGGCCACTCTGAGTAATGCGACGACCACCCTTCTCTTCGTCCTTCTCGAGCACACCGATCTTCTCAAGCGACTGCATGACCTTGCGGTCGACAGAGCCAGACGCATCGACGTGGTGACTGGGGCGCGAGCCGCGGTTCTTGGTACCACCGTGCACCTTGCGCAGGCGGCCAACACCAACGGTCTTGCGGAGGTAGACGTGACGAGCGACTGCGGCAGCGCGGACGTAGAACCTGCACCTGTCAGGTTCTGGTAAAGTGTCCTGGGAACAATCCACTGACCAGTCCGGGTTCTGGGGGGGGAGCTCCTTCGCGTGCGAAGTCTTGACGGTATCTACCCAAGCTGTTTGCAGACAAAGACACCAAAGGTCAGCGGGACTGGCTCTGGTGTACAAATATCCCCCAGCGACGGGATTCAAACAGAGGGGATGTTGGGCCTACGGACCTGGGATGGGCAGACGGCCCTGACGCTTCAGGAAGTCGGCTGTCGCAGCGTTAGCTGAAGTTCAAACACAAAATTGTATGCGGGGATGATATTTACCATAAGCCTCAATGAACTTCGCCGCCTAGCGGGAAGGTTAGAAACAACTCAAGCATGTGTGCCCGAATGCATCACTCACATCGACGTCGCGAACGTTGACACCACCCATTTTTGCGGTATTCGAAGAGAGACAAAGAGGCTTGAGTTGTGGTGTGGAGAAGAGAATGTTGAAAATGGATTCAAGTTCGCTTGTGCTGCTCCGTGGGCTTGGCATTATTAGCGGCTGGCGCACAGACCATAGTGCATGACCATCGATTCGGAGCGCGAAAACTCAACTCCCTCGCATTCCCTCGCACTTTGTATTCTTGAGGCCAAAACATTGCTGGTGGCTTGCGCAAGCAAACTGATTATCTGAAGCCATTCCTCTTACTAGCTATATGTCAATCTATCGCCGTAAGCTTTCAACTGCAGCGACTGCAGATTGATGCAGGCCAGCTTCCTGTGAGTATGCCTTCTTTTCTACTCCACATCTACTTCCATGATGAATCTCAGTCAAAAAAAATGTTTCAAGACGGGACGGAGAGACGTTGATCTCATTGAATGATAAAATTACTACCTGATTGTGCTCATGTCCAAGCCTTTCCATTGCGATAGCTTGCATCATCTGCTAACTGAAGAACAGGAACTCGCTTCGGCATGGACTAGGAAACGGTATGGCGAAGGCCAGCACGAAGTGCTCTAATAGTACCGTAATGACAGCTTCTAAACAATTGGAACACCATCCTTTCTATCACTCGAAGCATTCGATGCCGAAATTTCACTACTTGTGTTTGATACCGTCTGCCCTCGTGCCAGCGCCTTGTCTACCGGGTTATGTTTACATCTTCGTATACCGCGTGTCGACTATCTAGGTATGAGGAAGTGAAAACCGGCCGTCATGATTCGCCATAACGCAGCCAGGCCGCGATCAATCCGCAAAAATGCCACCCATTTCGCCTACCAATCCAGCCGTCAACTCCCGATACGCCATGCCATCCCGTAAAGATGCAAGTCAGAGTCAGTGCTTCCGGCTCTTAGACTTCGACTTGCTCGGAGCAGGGGTGCCACTGGAAGCGACGCTCTCAGCCCTAGAAGTGGCAGCCGACGTACGCTTGCTGCCGCCCTTGGAGCTCGCCTTTGAGCCCGCCTTTGAGTCGCCCTTAAGGTTCGCCAGTTGCTTGTTCTGAGGGGCCAAGTTAGCGCAGTCCATTGCCTGCAAATATATTTCGGCGCTTACCTGGATGCCGTTCTTGGCACGCTTCTTGACGGGCTCCTCCTCTTCTTCGTCCTCTTCTTCCTCACCAACCTTGCGCTTGCCATTGGTGATCTTGCTGTCACCAGTGTCGAACTCACGGACAACAGTCGTAAGCAGTGTTGCGCAGCGGCGGGAGATCTCGACGGGTGTGCGGCTCAGGAAGAACCAGTCGAAGCGGAAGAGAGGGGATTCACGAATCTCCTCACGGATCTTTTCGTAGATCCCTTCACTGTCAATACCGTACTTGTCAAGCATGACAAGCAGAAAGCGGTCTTCCTCCTCCGTGTATACCTTCTTGTTCGTGGTTGAGACGGAGTAGTTGATCTTCATCTGCTGAAGGGGCACACGGTACTGAAGGAGTTTGCTGCGGAGCAGTTTGCGCTGCTGCTCGATCTTGCGGGTACGCTCTTCGCCCTCCTCGATTACGTTGATGTGCCGCTCCCAGCCCGAGATCTCCTTGTGCTTCTTCCAGAACGCCTTGGCATATAGCTTGATCTCATCGGCAGATTTACCGTCGACTTCCTCGGCAATACCTTCGTAGTTATGGCGACCGTACTTCGCGCTCCCGTTGATGAATTGTTGAAAGTCGCGACGATTCCAGTCAGGGAACCCCTGTTTAATCAGACGCTCCTTCTTGTCGCGCTCAGCGTCGGTAATCGGCTCGGCATTGTCGATTTCCTGTTGGGCGAGTTCCTGATCGGCAACACGGACATCCATATCATCTTCAGGACTATCTGGTAAGGGCGCCTTGATGTTGTTTTCCTTGCGGTAGTAGGCCGTCTCCTTATCCTGGAGCTCCTGAAGACCATCCGGAAAAAACTGGTAGTCGTGTATGGTGACCTGCTTGGGAGCACGCGGGATTCGCTGCCGAGTTTCTGCGGTCCGGCCGCCAGTAGCAAGAGCGTTCCGATAGTATTTGTCCATGGAGTAGGACTGCTCCTTGCGCTCGCGCTTCGCAGGATTGATCCAGTTCAGACCGATGTTGTCCTTTTTGGCGGGAACAAAGCTCTCTCCATTCCATTCGTACGCCGAGTCCGACTTAAACGTCTGAAGCTCGTCGATGCCTAGCTTTTCGTACTTGGAGTTAAGTTCCAGCGTACGCTCCTCGCCACGTCGAAGGATAGCATCGATGTCGTCGTCGGACAATGCAGAGGGAGCAGCAGCGCTCTCCTGGAAAACCTTCTCAGCGCCATGCTGAATCATCGTCAGGAGCTCATCCTTGGACGTGGCCTTGCCCTGAGCTTGCTGTGCGCGTCCTTGCTGAATGATTAACTGATCAAGACGAAGCTTTTGAGCTGCGCGCTCCAGAACTTTTTCTTCAATCGCATTTTCGGTGATGAACCGGTAGACATGAACTTGCTTCGTCTGGCCAATGCGATGAGCGCGGTCCATGGCCTGAAGATCTGCCTGAGGGTTCCAGTCGGAGTCAAAGAGAACGACTATGTCTGCGCTGGTCAGGTTGATACCGAGCCCGCCGGCGCGAGTGGTGAGCAGAAAGAGGAACTTCTCAGACCCCTCCTTGTTGTATTCGTCGATAGCGGCAATGCGATCCTCGTGAGCAGTCGATCCATCGATACGGCAGTACTGGTAGTTACGAAAGACAGAGTAGTCCTCGAGGATATCCAGAACTCTGCTCATCTGAGAGAAAATGAGAACACGGCTGCCGGCCGCCTTCATGCGCTTCAGAAGCTTGTCCAGTACGACCATCTTTGCGGAATTGTCCACCAGATGCTCATCCGTAGTGAATGGAGGACCGGGTTCAGCACCCTCGAACAGGTAAGGATGATTGCAACATTTGCGCAGCTGCATCACAATGTTGAGCAAACGCGTCTTGGACTCTTTCTTGCCACCAGCTCCGTTGACGGCGTCGATATCCTTCTCAAGAATCTTGCGATACCACTTGACTTGCATGTCTGACATGCCAACGAACAGGTTAACCTCCTTCTTCGGTAGAAGGCTCTTCTCGACATCGCTCTTGACGCGACGCAGCAAGAAGGGACGCAGAACGCGGTGAAGTTGCTGTACAACTACTTCTTCCGAGTCCTCACGCTCTTCAAACCAGCGGTCAAAGGCTTCTGAGTCGCCGAAGACGTCGGGGAGCAGGAAGTTGAGCAGAGCCCAAAGCTCATGGAGATTGTTCTGGAGAGGCGTTCCGGTGATGAGGAGCCGGTTCCGCGAGTTGAAAGTGCGTACAATCTGGGCCAGTGAGGACTCTTCGTTCTTGATGCGATGAGCTTCGTCGATAATGATGTATTCCCAAGCGAATTTCTTGAGATGCGACTTCTCGCGCAGGATCATTTCGTAGCTTGTGATGCAGACGTCGAACTTTTGGTCGATGAGACGATCATTTATGAGAGCAGCGCGCTCATCCTTAGCGCCTTGGAGAACCAGAATGTTGATCTCCGGAATCCAGCGCGAAAACTCTCTGAACCAGTTGTCAAGTGTCGATTTCGGAACAACGACCAAGTGGGGACCGTTGGTGTCGCAAATGAAGCGGAGATAGCCGATGAAGGATATCGTCTGCAGAGTCTTTCCAAGACCCATCTCATCCGCCAGAATACCAGAGATACCGTTCTCGTGCAGAGAGATAAGCCAATTCAAGCCAGCCACTTGGTAGTCGCGCATCGTCCCACCCTGGATGAAGCCAGGAGATTCCCGGAAGATTGTCTCATTCCTGGGGCCGTGCTTCTCGTCCCGAATCAGTTCAGCATCCTCCTCTTGTTCAGTACGACGACGGCGCTCATTTTCGGCTCCACCCTTGCGGGCATGGCCCTTCTTGCGCTTGGCCTCTTCTTCCTGGTCCTGGCGATCAATTTCGGCAAGGATTTCGCGCGTCGCGGGGTTCGACTTGATGAAATGGCGGAAGAGATCGGTAAGACCGAGAAGATAGCGGAAGCGACGAATGGTATCATCCTCCTGTGGTGGGAGGAAGCAGTTAGCGCGCGAAAAAAATGCATTCGAGCAACGTAAAGACGCGACGGCCACGTACCTTTGACTCGTTCAAGCGGCTGTGCTTCCGGCCAAGTACGGTTTTGCGCAGCTGAGTCTCCTGCGCACGCCGCGTACGACCGTCAGCAGCGATCTCTCCATTAACACTGCTAGCAGTAGTATTGGGGTTCGTGTCGGAGTCCTAAGGACGGTTAGGGATATATGGGAGAGTGGGACCAAAAGGCCAGAAAATACCGTATAATCCGGCGTGTCAAGCACATCCGGCTGGAAAGCGAGTTAGATTTGAATACGAAAGGCCGCGGGGGGGTGGGCGTGGAGTCGCGGCGCGTAACGCTTCCTCCCCACCAGCCGCGCACGCCTTGCGGGGAGCCAGGGACTTACGCGTAAAACAGTAGAAGGGCCTTCAGCGACAGCTGGAGCGTTTGTCATGACTGTATCTTCCGAGGAGCGGGTGGCATCAGATGGGCGTTTGGAAACGCGCGAGGGAGCCATGCTTCCTCCGAGCCTTGCGGCGGATGCTGGCCAAGAGATAAATGGTTGATATAAGGCTGAAAGAAGGCAGTCTTCAATGGAAAGGGGCTGGAGAAGAACAAAAACGCGATGTGCGACAACGCGTTGTGTGGTGGTGAGAAGAGCGAGAGGAAGTTTCGCGGGGTCAGGGCAGTGTGAAAGGAAGGAAAGATGATTGCGAGAGTTCGGGGTGTTGGGTTGGAGGTATGTCGACGCGCGACTGTGACCCCTGTAGCCTGGCCTCCCTCGTTTAGCCGTCTTGGCTCTTGGCCTTTTCGCCCACGCCTCCCTGTGCATTCCCACAGAGCCAATCACCGCTAGCCTTCCGCAGCTAAAGCCTCTCCGTGCTGGGAGAGTTGCCAACAGCTGTCTGCCGCTCCACCATCTTCAGAAGATATACGTATTTGGGGTCATTCGACTGCGAATTTGAGGCTCTTTTACGTGAATCTATTGATTTGAATCTCAGGAATGTATAGCGAAAGTGCAGTTCACATATCAAACTCTTGGGACCCCTACCCCTTCCTCGTTTGGGCATCATAGTTCCACTATTTCCGCGCTCTTTGCCTCGATGTCATTCGACGGACGCATATAACGAGAGTAGTCTTGATAAATCCTTGATACTGGGTACAGGAGCATTTGGGATCTTTATCGGCCCCTTTCAGCCTGGCCGGCCTGTTTA
Source organism: Trichodelitschia bisporula (assembly GCA_010356995.1). Lineage (NCBI taxonomy): Eukaryota > Fungi > Ascomycota > Dothideomycetes > Phaeotrichales > Phaeotrichaceae > Trichodelitschia > Trichodelitschia bisporula. The sequence continues at coordinate 1,403,976 of ML996689.1, read as the reverse complement.
TTCCCTTCGTGCTCGCTGGCAGACCCCCGCAGCAAGGGATGGGTTTGGGTGTCAGCTCCCAGCCCCTGTGGGCTCGGTGTTGTTGAGTGTCAACACCCTGTGCTTGTGATCCACATCCAAGGTTCAATGACAAAATGTGCGTAATGATTTCATGGTTTCCTAAAACTTGTATCAGGCTGCGTGTACGAGGCTGAGATCGTCCCATTTGGACTCAGAAAGATTACTGAACCCCACAAGCTTATATTTCATCCCTCACCACACGGACTGGAGGCCCTCTACACCTGTGGGTTTATCTGCCAGTGTTGTGATCCTGAAGCCGTGCCTAAGCCCTTCCTGAGGATTGTGCACGTCATAGTCCGAGATCGCCGTGTGCGCTGTAACGCGGTTATCCCACAACGCAACCGTGCCTTCCTCCCACTTGACGCGGACCTGGAAGTCCTGGCCTTGTGCAATGTGCTACAGGGGGTCAGTGATACAATGGAAATGAAAGAAAGGAATGGACTGACGTTGAATAGCAGTTGGAGCAGAGCGTCGGATTCTTCAGTCTTTAGTCCGATGATTCGCTTAGTGAAACCCCTGTTCACGAAAAGCGCCTTCTTGCCCGTAGCCTTTGACATATATCAGCCAGAGCAGAGCGAGATGACAAGAATCAACCCTTACCGGATGGATGCGCACTATGGGGTGCTCGGAATAGACTGGAGCGCGGCGAACGAACTTCCCATCCCTCTCGGCACCTTGGGCCTGGGGATGGCCACTGTGCTCAGCGCGGAGCCCCTCAAGCAGCTTCTTGATCGGATCGGAGAGCCGCTCGTACGCAGAAACCTGCGAGACCCAACCGGTGTCACCGCCAGTAGCCGGCACGGAGAGCAAGGTCAAGATCGTAATGCCAGGTGGCTGATGCTCGTACGAGACGTCGGAGTGATATCCGATAGTGCTGAGCCTTGTGGATGCCGACCTCAGCCGATACTCATTATCCGGGCCGAGATAAATGTTGTGAAACTCGATGTTGTCCTTCACGTGAGCACCTACTGGCTTTTGCACGTTAGAAAAAAAGATCAAATAGAGGAGACGGTGAGACCATACATGAATGTGCAGCGGCCCAAAGTACGATCCAAAGGCCTTCTGTTTCTGGGGCCCGACGTCCTTGAAGTCTTGATCCCGGAAGACGACAACGCCACGCTCAGCAATCAGGAGCGCGAGCTCATTCTTTTGTGTGTCATCAAGCTCCGACAACTGGAGGCCACGAATCTCAGTGCCAATGGACGGGGTTAGTCGGGTGACCCTTATGGAATCGCTATCCTTCGGGAGAAGGTTGGGCTTTGATTTGTCCGCGGCGAGGCCCCGATCGGCGAATTCGAATGGCTTGAGCGGGGGAAACTTTGTCTCATTGTCATAGACGGGAAGATAATCCGCATATTTGTACTGGTTCCTTTAGCAAGAGGCCGCATGATCAAAGGAGGACCTACGCCTTGGTGGACCTCGTCATTGAACGCCAATGTTAGCCTGGGATTGGCCTCTGCCTGAGTCTCTGTTCTTGTGGTCGACATGTTCCAAACTCTGTTAGGCTTACCGATGGGAGGAGTGGTGGGTGATTGATGAGATGAAAGAAGCTTAGAGCAGCCCAGCTTTCTTTATTTATGTGACCATCCTCTGCGTTCCGCACAGCGGATTTGAAATGCACATCAAGGTGGACAGCATAACGACATTCAAACAGCGTATGGCGTCAGGTCAAATGGCTTTTCCGTGATGGACATACATTACATGTCCGGAAGATCGGATAGAACGTCTCGACGCAGCAGGAACACGAGGTTAAGCAGCAAGCATAGAAGTAATATGACGCTCCTTCTCGGGCCAATCATATGATTACGCGCAACGATGGCGACAACAGCGGCAAACAGGAATCCGAAGGCGGCACCATTCGGTGGAAAGCAAGATAGCCGTACGGGATGTCGTAGCTAGTTTTACTGTTCACTACACCCTACAAAAGGCCTACTGTTTTTAGCAAGTTCGTACACGCAGAAGCCGAAAACTCAGAACTAAGTCGCGTTAAGCTCGCGTCTGCTACTCATTGTATTGCGCGATAATCTCCTGGAATCACCCCGCATGCAGGACGCGGGAAGAGATAGGTCTTGTCCAATTGAAAAAGCGCCTGGTGTTGTCCGTCGCGACGAGCCTGAAGGTCAGGTTGATGGGAATGTCGAACGTGCGGGTAACCGGCATAGCTTGCGGGGAGTGCCGCGCGTGGTGTGTGGTGTGCCGTTCTCGGGCTCATCAGCCTTGGCGGCGTGGCGGCTGCATAACAGCACGTGGGAATACACTCGTTCACGTGATATAAGAAAGGCTGACGTTCAATGAACGGCTGCTGGTCCTGATGGAACACATCCAAAGGCATGAAAAAAAAGAAATGGATTAAGTGGACGTGGCCAAGAGTTCTCTGTGACAAGTGGTGGCAGGGCAGTGGAGATATGCCCTGACCGAAGCAATTCGTTGGTCTGAGGTATTCATCTCCTAAGGGGAATTCAAGACGGCTGCTAGTTCCTCTTCCTTCACACGTTGCTGGTGTTCCGTATGATAACTACCGGCACTACAGGTTAGCGACTTGGATGGAATTGAAGTTGAGCTGAAAGTGACCAACCATAGAATGCCCATCGAAGATACATCTCTCGTACCCTGACTGCTGCCGATATCTTAAAGACGAGATTCTAGTTGCGGCCCTGACGGTCGCCCTGGCCATGACTGTCATTCTCGCCAGCTGAGTTCGTGTCCGCTCCTGACATCGACTCCATGTGTCCAAAAAACTCTTGGGAGACGTTATGGTAACGATCATAGTCGACGCCAACGGGCTGACTCCGAATGTTGCCCGAATAGGCGGAGACTTCTGCCGAGTATGGGGGAAGACCACGACCAAGACGGTTCGGTATCGACTCAAACTTAGCCTTCTCAGCCGCCTTCTGCTCCGGCGTCAACCGACCAAGCTGGTAGCGCCTAGGCGCAACCGACTGGTGGGTTTCAGCCGTCACAAACGACTGAGCGTCGGAGGTATCGTCCTGGTCTTCACCATCCTTGTTGCTCGTGGTCTCATCTCCCCCAGTCGCACTATGGTAGATTGACTCGCCAGAGGACGAGCCATCCGAGCTCTCGGCCGCGTTGTCCTTCTCCCCAGTGTCCTCTTTGACCATGGGGCGGGCACTACCGTTGTCCATGATTCTGACTTTGTCAGTTAGGTTACAACAAGGGAATTTAGAAAATGAAGCCATACGAAAGAAAGTAGCTTGTGTGACGAGAAAATGATGGTCCGCTGGTGGTGCTGTTGGCGAGGATGAGGGGTGGTGATGACTGCGGAAGAAGAATGCTAAAGACTAGAGACCAGGTATGGGGAACCATCGCGGCATTCGTGTGAAGGCTACTACCAAGGAGAACACAATGGCATCTCGGCGTCATTGGAGGCTACAACCAAGGAAAGCACAACAGCGTCGCCGCGGCGATGGGGGCCACAGGCAAGGCAAACGCAAAAGACCGGCTGGCACATAGTGTGGCACAGAGGCGACGACTTAGATAGACATTACTTCCACCACATATTGGTATGTACTTCATCTACTCACCCTTACATGTCCTCATTGCTCACTCCCCACGATCCCTCTCTTGTAGAGAATCTCGCCCCCTGAAACGCTGCTACCCCCAGCCACGGTAGGCTTGATAATACCCGCCTTGACCAACGCTTCAGTGAGAGAAAAGATCATGCCGTCGCAACCTTTCCCGGCCATGATGTCAACCGTCACCGGCAAGACTTCTGCATGGTTCGTAATGGTAGAGTTGTACGACGCCTCACCAACTATGCGAGGTTAGCTCAGCTTACCACAAGACTGCGCAGCACTTACTAGGAATGACATGATCCGGCGTCTCACTGAGAACACTGTAGCGCCCCGACGAGAAGCCAAAGGGTACGCTCGGGGGCGGGAGGTAGATGTTACGGTAACTGGGACTCGCCGTCGACCCAACGTACAAAAGAATCTTGTCCGAGCACGTCTTCGGAGCTGGGGCAAGAACCTTGCTGTTGAACCAGTCCATAAAGACCGTCTTGTTCGCCACGGCCGTTTCAACGGTTTCGGTAGTATTATCGCCGAACGCCCACCGGGACAGCGGAGTAGGATTGACAAACGGACGGCGACCGTCATACTTCTTCGCATAGTCGGCATAGAACGGATCACGGACGAGTCGAATTTGCTCCTTGGTGATCAAGGTGGGGTACGTGAGGTTCAAAAAGGCGCTGAGATCGGCAGGCGCATTCGCAGGACGAGAGGATAGCCATGAAGCAGTGATATTGAAGACAGAGGCATTTCCAGACAAAAACGACTTCAGTGAGCTGACGAAATTGAGCAGAATCCTTTCACTGTCGGATGTCGCAGTGGAAGGAAACCCGACAAGGAGGATATCCTTCGGGTACTCATTGACGAAGGTGAGATTGGCCTTGTACATGGCTTTAGCAGCCTTTGAGTGAAGGACAGGGTCGCGCGTAAGCAAGCCAGGAGTGTCGAGCTGGGGTGACAATGGCATCGTGTGGTCAAGTGAAACGAGGCCATGCGAAGGTCGGTTGCCAAACAGGCCCTGAACCTGGGACGGACCGCGGACACTCCCACCAGTATCTGAGCCAAGAGCAATGTCCAGCCATTCATAGGCGCCAGCAGCGGCACCCGGACCCGAGGAAGACGAAGATGGTTGTTGGTACCCATCACCGCGGGGGTTGAAAGGCGCATGATAATCAACCCAGTCAGCTGTCGCGGACTCGCCGTTGGCAAACTGTGAGGTCTTCATCTTGCCGACGGGGATAGCACCTGCATCGATGAGATTTTGGACAGGCGGAGCCGTCCCATTGGCTTCCGGGTAGAAATGATACCACGCGCGGTTGCCATTGCTGGTCTTGAGGCCCTTCAAATCGTAGATATCTTTGACGCCCAGACGGACCCCGGCAAGAGGCTTCGCTTCGGTGGCCGTATAGTACAGACGAGAAGGGACTGCGATGGCAACGGACTGACCGGCCACGCCGGCCGGCAGGACAGACCCCGAGCCGTCCTCGGCGACAATCACGCCTTCGGTAAAAGCGCCGATGGAGTCGGAGTACAAGCGGTAGGCCTTGAACAGGGCACCCGAGGACGACAAGAAGTACGGGCCATTCGGGATAGCCGCTGCTGCAGTGGTCTTGGTAGTCAACACAGTGCCCTTGTACTTGGGATCCTTCGGCTGTCCCCCGGTGTATTGGACATATGTAACTAATTCTGATTAGGGTCAAGCCGCTGAAAGTTAAACTGGTACGCACTCTGAGAAAACGCGTCCTGATAAACATCGTCCTTGGCCCCGAAACTTTTCAGTGTTGTGGAGAGGTCAGAAGCGCTGTATTTGTCGCTACTTGTAGTAACGACAGTCACCGGTACATAGCTGCCAGCCTCGACTGAGACGCCTTTGCCAAGCTTGATCGTGCCGACCGACTTGGGGGGAGAGAAGTAAGAGATGCCATTGACAGTAGAGGTGAAGCCGGTAGAGGTGAGGGATGTGGCGGCTGAAGAGCTTGCCAGGAACAGCCCGAAGGCGCCCAAAATGGAGAGCTTCCCACTTAAAAGCATCGTTGAGAGATGGGACGTCAATGAACGATGGAAACGAAATGGAGAACCAATGCGAATCTTATAACTTCAGCCGTCCATACTCGATGTCACCAACGGCCGAAGGACCCGCTACTCCTGCGATAAGGGAACCTGAGTGAAACTAAAGATGTGGGGTTGCCGTGAGGCCTAGCTGGCATCACCAACCTTGTGGCTGAATATAGGGCGTGGGATGGGGCTCTAGCTACTTGGAAGCTGTAGGTGAGATGACGCTGTGGCTGTGAGCTTCCCCGCAGTTGCAGAGTCGGTCGATGAGAGCGATATAGATAAGAAACGTAACCGGTGCAGGTGCGCAACATTTCAACCGAAGTATATATGTCGAAAGGGCCGACGCGGACCTTGGCCGCGCCCTATATACAGGAAGTGAACCTGATCAACGGTGCAATGAGACGGGGGTCTTTCGGATGGTCCGTTTCTTGGGAACCATGAAACTCCGACGGAATGGTTACGACAACCTAGGCAGAAGGCAAAGGCGAAGGAGAACTGCATGTTAGCGGTATAGATAAGTACATCGGAATATTGCTTTCAGTCTTATCTGAGGGGTCATTTCCCCGCCATGTGCTCGTTCCTGGAAGTTCCGGATCCAGGGAACACTTAGCGGGAGGATTGGCGTGGGATACAGTAGTAAGCGGAGAGCGGGGCTAAAATAGGCATAATTGCGAGCTTCCTATGCTTCCTAGTGGTCAGAAGAGCACAAAGCATCGCAGTAGACGAAGTCCGCGTGGTTGTCTACGAGTAAATGTTGCGCATCCTTCCGGGTGCGCACTGACCTTCTAGCCTTCATCGAACGCAAACCGGGGAAAGTTGACTTGGCATTTGAGGACTTCCTTCGTCACACAAATGCTGACGGGATCTCACCGATTGTGCTGCCTTGGGTGTTCGGATGTAACTTCCGATGCCACGAACTTCTTTCCGCGTTCGGTGGCATTCGGGAAGACAACGATGCTGCGAAGAGAAATGAACAGTTCCTTATTTCAGATCTCAGCCTTTGACCTCTTTGTACCTCTCACGATGGACACGTTCTTCCTTTACCTTAAATCTTGTTTTATATTGGACTTAACCCGAATGGATAGTTGCCGAAATTCTCAAGAGACATATGGCCAAGGCTGCTAACTGTCAGCCGCTACATGTCTCTACCGGTACCGCTATCAAGAGCACGCCATGCCGCTTAGTACCAAAGGTCATGCTAATTTCCAGCGGTCAGAAGCTACCTGCGCAACGGTGATTAGATTATGGATGCTCAAAGCCTCGATGTGTAATCTCTGCGAGCTGGTTGATATCCCGCGGCGTTACGATAGTACCAAGGACCCGGCTGTGAGAATTAGATGACCCATGATTTCTCTCAAGACTGAACCGGGTGTTCAGGCCCAACGGTAGGGTTCGCAAGGACTTCACAAGTCCTTGAACCGAGATCCGATTCTATTATAGGTAGCAGTCTCCAGTTGTCATGTTTGTCGCAATGAATGATGACACGACTCCGGTATTCTCAAGAACCGCATGCGCCCTGCAATGATATCCATCCAAGCCGAGCAAAGGAATTTTGGCCGATCTTTCAATGTTGGTCTTTGAACTGAGATGATGCAAAAGAGAATTTCACTACATGATGAGACGTTGACTTTGAAATCCAACCGAGGCCATTATCTGAACGCTGCGGAACTGCGCCACATATACTGAATGCGTGATGGCCTAACCAGCGCCACCGCCACCGCCACACTCGCGCGAATGACTTTCGACTGCCAGAAGTGAATGACCAACAACCTCATTGCAAGAACTGCCAGCGCATCTCTTTGTTACACGCAGAGCCCCTGCACTCCTTAACCCACCCCGCGGATAGCCCCATTTTCGTGATTTTTGCCTTCGCGCCGGCACGCTCCTTCAACCCCGCTCGCGCCCCGCCACCCGCAACTCTCCCCGCGCACCTCCCATCATGTTGAAACTATGGTCCATGGCGAGTACATTAGCCCCACGTCGCGGCACAAGCAGTCTCCGGCGTGCTCTATAATGGTCTAGCACTAACAGCCTACTAGAAGCAGCAGCAGCAGCAAGCTGCAAGTACACCAGGCGGGGCTAAGAAGCGCGTGACAGCAGCTCAGCTGCGCGTACAGAAAGGTACCGTTCTCCATATCATTCCCCAGCAAGATTTGGCACTAAGCTAACCCTCAAGATCTCTCTGAGTTGGCCCTGGGCCCGACGATGAAGACCGAGTTCCCGAATCCGGACGACATTCTCAACTTCATACTCACGATTGAACCGGATGAGGGGCTGTACAACGGCGGTCGCTTCACCTTCGACTTTGCTATCAACCAGAACTTTCCCCATGAGCCCCCGAAGGTTAGGTGCAGGGAGAAGATCTACCATCCCAACATCAATCTGGAGGGCAACGTGTGCCTCAACATCTTGCGCGAAGACTGGAAGCCGGTGCTGAATCTCCATGCGGTCATTGTCGGCCTTCAGTTCCTCTTCCTTGAACCGAACGCCTCAGATCCTCTCAATAAGATTGCGGCGGAAGATCTGAAGAATAGCCGAGAGACATTCAAGCGCAACGTGCGATCTTCCATGATGGGCAACTCCGTCAAAGGGGAGACTTTCGACCGTGTCATGAAATAGCAGCATGCAGCATGGAGGCGAATGGAGGGTAAGTGGTCATATAGAAGGGTCTGGTTGTTTGCGGGCGTCCATATGGATTTGACAAAGGGGCGAAGGCATGGGAGCGAGGGCTTATTTTTAAACTAAATAGGCGATTTCATCAGGCTTGAACGATCGCTTGCGAAGCTGTTCGTTCAAGTCCCTTGGTTAGCGCGCAGAGCTATGTGCCCTAGGTCCCTTGCGCAGAACCGCGATCCAGTAGCTCCAGCACAACCTCCGGAAGCTGCTCCACTCCTGCTCCCTGAATAGCGCTCACCGGAAGTACCCGTAGGACCTCCTTCCAGGCATCCTCGTGGCCAGATGGGTGCTCTTGCGCGCCGGCGGCCACATCATTGAGGTACGCCTGCAGGCGCGCAAAGTTATCTTGCGTGCCCTCTAAATCCGCCTTAGTTGCGACCACGAACCACGGCTTCCCTGACATGGGCGGAAGCTCGAGCGGAGGCAGTTCGAACGGTGCATCAGGATCAATGGGCGCAATGGCGTCGAGTGGCTGCCAGTCAACGATAGCAGCGCTTTCGTCCAGCCTCTCCTTCGAACTGCGCTGTTCAAAGGCACTGACCTCGCGCCACAGCGCCTTAAGTGCGGCGACGGCATCGCCGGCGGAGAGATCGAGCACAAAGGCGAGCACAGCGGCGCGTTCGACGTGGCGAAGGAAATCGAGACCAAGGCCTTTATCCAAATGCGCGTCTTCAATCAGGCCGGGGATATCAGCGATAGTGAACTTTGTCCGGCCCTTGGTGACGTGGGCATCGAACCTCGGGCGGCCTTTAAAGTCGTCTAGTACGACCGTGCCTATGTTCGGTTGGAGTGTTGTGAAAGCCCAGCTGCCGACGCGGGCGCGAGAGTTGCTGACGGCGCGCAAGAGAGTGCTCTTCCCTGCGTTAGGAAGTCCAACGAGCCCTACGTCCGCCAGGAGCTTGAGCTCCAGATGTAGCATCAGGCGCAGCCCGCCATTGCCCTTGGTGGCAAATTTAGGCCGGGGCATTTCCTTCTTCGCAAAGTGCGGGTTGCCGTGTCCGCCCAGGGCGCCCGCGGCGAGCAGAAGAGGCCGCTCCATGGGCTCATCGAGATCGAGACGGATGGGCGAGCGAGGCTCCATTGCTGCAAGGCTGGAGCGCTCCGGGCGAGGTAGATCGGGGAGTTCGCTGGTAAGAAGGGTGGACAGGTTAGCTCCGGGATAGAGCAACCACTTCTCACGACGCTTTGCGCCAGGAATAGTTTCTACCTCAAACGTCGGAGTGTCTTTAACTTCTTCAGGCAGCTCTTCGCCGGCCAGTTTTGCAGCTTCAGCGGCTTCAGCGGCGGCCTCAGCTGCTGCGATCGCCGCCTCCTTCTTCAGGCGGCGCTTCTCCTTGAGATCCTCCCAGAACAGTTCCTCCTCCACTGCTACTGGATCCCACCTCGAGAGCTCCCTCACCACCGTACCAACAGGGACTTGGATCACGATGTCCTCTCCACGCTGCCCGCCCTTACTGCTCCCTTGCCCATGACCTCCACGTCCTGCCCGGAAGTCGCGTATGCGCGCCACCTTGTGTAGAGAGGTCTCATTGCGTATAGCTTGGATGTAGATATTTCCACCACTGCCGCCATCTCCGCCGTTTGGTGGGCCCTCGGAGATAAATTTTTCGCGCACAAAAGACACGCAGCCATTTCCTCCTGAGCCTGCGTGCAGCGATATTGTGCAGCGGTCGGTGAAGGGGGTGGTTGCATAGTTGTCTGGGGTAGGATTGAGCCGAGAGGTAACGATAGCCGGGGCCGTATGGGTATAGCGATGTAGTCGTCGCGGGGCTGACGAGGCTATGCGACGGGCGAAGCGGTAGGCTGCGAGGAGGTCGGACTCAGAGAAAGGATAAAGGAAGGGCGTGAGGGTGTTGAGGTTCGGGCACGGCATGGTTCTTCCAGACTGCAGACGCTCCTTGGATCCGAAAGGGTTGCACCTACACCAACGAGAGGTGGGGTATGTAAGGCATTATTGTGTAGACACGACGTTGAAAGCTCAGCTCATGGTGGAATTTTTTATGGATCATCGCGCGCTGGCGCCCTATCACGTGATATGCATGCTCCATATATCAGCCCTGATTCTGTGAAACAAACCTCGCACGACTCCATCTTTCATGCCTAATGCTTGATGTTCTTCATATCTGGCTCAAATATGATAAGATGCGGTGGTCCTGTATCGCGTTCAACCGAAACTCACAATGGAATAGTTTGAACTTAGGTTCCGTTATGCCCGCACCATTCCGAAGACATTTTGTCAGTTCGCACCTCAAGGCCATATGAAGATTCCTCCCAAGTCCTCAACATAAAGACAAGATCCCTCTCCTGGTGCCTTGGAACCGTGAATCCGAGTTAACGCGAATCGCTCGATCCCATGGCGCCAGAACCCCCGCATTCCAGCGCGGCCGCGCGTTGCGCTAACGGGTACGATAGGTCACATCTGACAGCTGCTCTCTGCTCCTCGGCACATATGAAGTCAAGCTTTGAAGTCAACAAATAATTCCTCGAAGTACCTAGCACCCGTCCACGGACATAAGATCTTTCGGATTAGAACTTCTGCTGTCAGCCTCCGTTGACGCCCTCCACGTGATAGCCTCCCCCCTCCTTTGTTATCAGCCGCGAACTTGATAGCCTCAGTTTTCACGGACGAGACAGAACAACAAAGGCGCATAAGCATCATGTCGGCAGTTTCAAAGATCATAGATCATGGCACCATATTTGGCACGGCATCTTGTCTCATCATCTTGGCGCATGGGCCGGACAGACTGCGTGACGCTCTCATTCGCATCATTTCGAAGACGCCATTCGATACTCGGTACCATTCTTCCTTAAAATGGATTCTCGGCCTCGGCTTTGTGTGGGCGCTGAACCGCCGGCTCAACGCGTGGGCGCTGAATAACTGGCAGCTGAGGAGCGGGCCAAAGTGGAAGTGGGACGAAGAGGTGGCCGTCGTGACTGGAGGCTCGAACGGCATCGGAGCACTCACCGTGGCTGGACTGGCGGCCAAGGGCATTAAAGTTGCTGTTATGGACATCTCATCTCTCCCGGAGGAGCTGCAGAAATGTCAGCTAGACCCCCTCTACCCGCTATTCTCGAAGCCGCTAACCCCACAAAGTAAGCAACGTCAAGTACTTCAAGTGCAACATCGCGGTCAAGGAGGAGGTCGATGCAACGGCAGATGCAATCCGAACGACATTCGGCCACCCGTCTATCCTTCTCAACAATGCCGGCATAGCTGACGCTCACACGATTCTGGAATCAACTCCCCAGTACCTTCGAAAACTGTTTGATGTCAACGTTCTCAGCAACTTTTACACCCTCCAGGCCTTCCTGCCGCACATGGTCCAGGTCAACAAAGGCCATGTCGTCACCACCGCTAGCATGGCTAGCTTCGTCAGTTGTCCAGGACTCGTCGACTACTCGGCGACCAAAGCGGGCGTGCTTGCACTGCACGAAGGTCTGACGTCTGAACTGAAGCACAGGTATAAGGCGCCGCATGTTAGGACCAGTAGTGTGCACCCCATCTTTGTGAGCACGAAGTTGGTTGATACATTCGCCGATTCGTTGGGAAAGAGCAAGGCTGTTGTCATATCGCCGCAAACAGTTGCCAATGCCATCGTCAAGCAAGTCCTGAGCGGCCAGAGTGGTCAAGTCGTCCTTCCTGGGTGGATGGCAGCCGCCCAAAGCGCACGCGGCTGGCCAAACTGGATGCAGGAACTGATGCGGGACGGGACGAAGAATGATGTTTTGCCAGCGCCATCTACTTAAAGGAATGGCACTATGCGTGTTAAGATTATTACCGTAATGCTAGAGCCGATATCCCACTCGATTGCTGGTCAGTACATCCGTATGAGGAGTGAGCTCTAGCAGGTATCAACCCTTTACGGAGGTAAAAGGCCACCCACAGACTTGGTATCCTCTTTTCCGAATATGCCGGAGATCGCTCACCGTAAAACTACCTACACAGTACCCTAGACATGAGGTACGTACTGGATACATTTGGCGCCGTGCGGCCTAGGTAAGCAGCTGCGTACTTTTATCCCCTCAGCGCTATTGGCCCATCCTACTTGACCCGGCCTGTTGGTCAGCGATTGTTTCAAGATTCCCAAGCAAATTACCAACAGCCACAGGAAGAGTCGAAGATAGCGACTAAAGTTAGTCTCCATCTCCCAAGCCGCAACCTTTGATAACCCCCCTGCTCTACATCGACACAACGCGCAAGCGACATGTGGCGCTCGCCCCTCTCATCAATGTCGTTGGCCAGATCTGCGCTCAAGTCGTGCTGCGCCACGGCTCTCGACTTGAGCCCCCCAACAAACTGCCCGCTAAGCCCCATGTTTTACCCTGCCGAATGGAGGGGAGGATGGGGGGGTGACGAGTTGTGCGGGCCGTTGGCCTTGTTGGCGCGAGGTTCATCAACGTCTCCGTCGCCACCTCGCGCGCGGCGCAACGTTCCACAAATCATTAAATAGTTTTACCGTCTATCGCAGTGCCGTCTCTTTATTTTGCTCTATTGTCGATTTCCTCTTGCTCGTTGGGAGCCTTTCCATCTTTCGTATCCCGTTGCAAACAAGATGCGATGTGGTACTCGCCCGCGCTCCTCGCTTTTCTCGCTAGCATCACCCTAACTCCACAACCTGTCGCGGGAGCAGGTCTCAAGGGTAAGCTATTGATGGCGCCGGATGGTCCTGTAAGCGTTGCTAAAGCATTTGCAGCCCGTCAACTCTCCGAAGCAGCTTCTACTGCATCTACACCCGCATCCGACGCATCAGCTACTCCTTCCTCAGATGGCGCAGCGACTACCGCCGGCCCCGACCTCGTCATCGTGGGGCTACCATCAGACCAGGCGGCAGCGCTGGCATCGGTGATCCAGTCGCTCGACCCGACGGTGTCGCTCGAGGTCATTGTGTCAAATGATGGAAGCGTATCTGTCCTTCAGCCGAGCTCGCTGGCGGATGCCGTGTCGGCTGAGTCACAGACGCTGTTCACACCGAGTGCCTTTGCGAGCATGGCGATTAGTACCGCTATGCCGACGATGCCGTCCTCTGCAACCCCTTCGTCACTGGTGGTCTCGTTTTCGACGCTATCTTTGACATCAACATCCTCGACAACATCCTCAGCCTCGTCTTCTACGTCATCTTCGACAACATCCTCATCCACCTCGACATCAGCATCGTCGTCATCGTCATCCTCATCCACGCCAACCGGCGTACCTCTCCCCGCGCAAACCTCTCAGCCCAGTCACGCCATACCCGGCCACGTAATCGCCGGCGTTGTCATCGGCATCGTCTCCGCCGCAATCCTCACCGTCGCCGCAGCCATCTACTTCCTCCGACGCCGGCGCCCTCAACCCCGCCCCTCCAGTCCAGGCGTCTACCCCCAAGAAGCCTTCCTTTACGATCCACCCGTCACGCCTCCTCCAGAACCAGCCAACATCCCGTCCGGACCCACGGCGTACACACCCTACGCGCCTAAGGCCGGTGTTGGCAACAGAAGACCCGAGATGCAAAGCCTCTTGCCTACGGGCAATGGGTTCCGTCCCAATTCCGGGTTCGATTTTGGGACGGGCACGAATGGCGGCGCGTATCCCGGGTCAGCGCCTTTTGTGCCTGCGATGACATCGGCTTCCGGTGCGGCGGCCATGGCGGCGCGGAGAGGTCGCCGGCGGAGTGGGAGTGTCGGGACTTATGCGCCGATTTATGAGGAGGTGGATTTGGCGGATGGTGGGGAGCCGTTTGTTGATGATCCTGGGGAAGGGAGTTCGAGGATGGGAAGTCGAAGGGGATCGATGGGTCAAAATGGCGGGAGGCCTAATTTAGGATTGGATCCGCCGGTTAAGCCATTTGGGTATGTCAGGCCAAATGAGGAGGTTAGCCCACGGATGAGAGAGTTGAGGAGGACTTGGGGATGGCAAGAGTAGACTTTCCGATGGGGTGTAGGATATGGGATTGTATAGTTGGGATTTGGGATTGATGACGGTTAACGGATCATGAGCGAGAGCGGCATTGGCGGCGTTTGATTTTGGATGGGGTTTATCTGCGTCACCTGGGTGATGGAGTTATGGTTGCCAACGGCGTTCTGAACTGGCGATACCTTGGGCATTTCATACTTCTGGGGGAACAATGGCAATGAAATTATCTTGATAACTGAATCTACTTTACAAACAGATGATACCAACGTCGAATATATCTACCGAGTGCCGATGTTGTCGGCCTCAAGCGCAAACGATCTACTTAGACTCGAGGCACTCTATATCGTCACGATCCACGGTATGGTACGGGTTCTTGAAGAACTGGACCTCGAGATCCCGGACCTTGGCCAAGTCGTTGAAAATCCCGAAGAAGCAGTTTAAAAGGCGCTTCTTGATGGTATGAGCGCGACAATGCTCAAAGAATGCAGCACTGCAAAACAGATATCTGGCCTCGGACCAGCTGTCGCAGTCATCGTCTGGCTAGGCCCGGCAGCCGTGGCCGTCGGGATGACGTTCGCTGACTATAGGAGACACGTTGTGCTGGTTCGAGCTCAAGTACCGGCAAAGCTTGGGGCCCTCAAGTCGCTATTCCCTATAAATGCTGACACTAGTACCCCAGATTATAACGGCGTCATGCTGTAGGGAGGCATTTTGAGGTATAGCAATGTGGTGAGGCGAGTCATCGTCTACCTGAAGCTTAGGGCGGTATTGAGGAGTTCAATCTCTTGTTGCAGGCTCTGTTCCCGGATCCTCTTGTATAAAACCGATTATTTTCAATGGCAGCGACCATATTGTCGAGAGCCGAGCCGGCAAGCTCTCCGAGCCGCGTTTGCGCTCCAGTATATAATGGTCGAGAGCCACGTCAATGTAGTGATGAGACCGATGGTCGTGGTCACCGTTTTGGTCGTGGTCACCGCCAGTATATCCACACGAGTATATCTTCAGGATATAAACCAACCGAGCTGACCATGAGTTCGCCGCCATCCTATATTCACCACTTCAATCCTGTAGACAACAGCTGCAAGACCAGATCGACAGAATCAGGGCGATTGGTAGCGCCGATAACAAGACAGTATATTAACGGGCGCTCGTGTGCTCTCTCCGGATCCTGCAGCATGATATAGCGGACTTTCATGGATGTACCGGCAGCCGGATACCCCCCACTCGTAGCGGCACTGATTGGTCTGCAGCCAGTACAGGCAGTAGATGGTTGGATGAGGCCTTTGAGGGTCTCAAGTGTCCGTATTGAAGCCTATGTCCTAGCACGCCACCGCCCCCCCTCTGAAGGCATCGAAGGGGCGCGCCAGCAGTGGCCGATTTGGCCGTTGTGGAGGGGACTGGTAGTCCGCGGTGAGAGACGAAGAGAAGCCAGCTCTGTGCCGCCGACGGCGACGAGTAGGGGACACGCGCCGCCTTGGGATAGGCGGACAGCGATGGCGACTTCTGCGTGATGTTGACGAAGATCTGGTCGGCGCTGGGGCGGCAAACAGGCGCCCTGTCGGGGACGGCCCGAGCGGTCCTCGCCCCAGTGGGGAGAGGACAGGTAAACAACGGGCCGGTTGAGACCCTTCGGTCCGGGGGAGGGGGGTCGATGATCATCTCTTTGAAGCGCACTGGAGTGGCACGGAGTAGCTCGTACTCCCAGGTGAATGTCGACGCTGATAGTGTCTGTTGGGCGGATGCGCCGGGCCTTTTCATCAGAGCGGGGCGAGTACGCGGGGGCAGATTGCCCGCGGACCAGCGCCCACCCGATCAACTGCGGGCGAGGCGATGGAATCTGCGAGCCCCTCCCTGCCCGCCCCCCGACGAGATGGCGGGAAGCCGCTGAATACCGCGGCATCGTGGGGAGAGGGGCATGTGCGCGGGGGCGGATTGCCCGCGGACCGGCGAGCGCCCGGCGGGTGCGAGCGAGGCGATGGAATCTGCGAGCCCGCCCCCCCCTCCCCCCGGAAAGACGGCGGAAAAGCCGCAGAATAACGAGGCATCGTGATAGAGTGGATGAAGGGTGTGGAGAGAGATTTGATTTGCGGGGAGATGTCGCGCGGTTCCGGTGTGCGGAAGCCATTGCGTTGAGGCGAACTGCCTCACAGATGCATCATGAGGTTGCTGCGGAGACCGATTCCAGCGGTTGAGGAAGTCCTGCACCTTGGCAGGATTCACCGGCTGCCGCCCCCGTCCCCTCCCCCCCGGGGTCGGGGGCAGCGAGCAAAGCTGCTCGCCCCGAAGCTGAACTTCATGGCGGGAGATTCTTCTCCAGAGATGGAAATACAAGGGGGCAACGTTGGTGGACTCTGGCACCCGAGGCTGAGGACCCAGTAGGGAGGCGATCATTCTTCATGTAGGTGACGAAGAACTAGATGATGTCGTCAATCGTCCCAATGGCCCAGTGGAGGGCAATATTGTCGGCCTGTTTTTCTTGCAAGTTTGTCATCCTAGCAAGATATTCTCAAGATACAAGCGGTCAGCTTCGTCGTAATCCGTGCTGACACGATCACCCGTTGGTGGGGTGAGAAGAGGCCGACGGGCGCCACGGGCGCCAGTTTGACAGGCGCGCAGAGGAGCGGAAGGGTGGCTCGGGGAGAAGGGGGGTTCTAGGGGAGATGTTAGTTAGGACCAAACCAATATGGTTAATCAGTCTTTAGCAAGTCTTGGGGCTAGTTCTCATGTAAGTCTTCAGGTAGGGTTGGGCGAGGCTTCGCCCTGGGCGAGCGGTGAAATGCGAAAAGATTTTAATAGCCAAGGCACTTGATTTTGCCATAACCATCGACGGGGACTGGAGACAGACGAAAACTGAGAGATTCATTGATCATGGACATTGCGAATGCGAGCCACATCAAGTGGTGAAGGACCATTACGCAGACGAAGAGGGTAAAGGTAGTGGAAAGAGGGGTATACGCTGAACCGACCGACTCAACGCCTAACACCCAGTATCCGCCACTCATCCATCATCATACATGCACTATCGAACATGAACGAAACGCACTACGGAACCTGAAGACCTTATAGAGAGAAGAACATCGACTGTTTGCGCTCGGAGAGAACGCAGTCGAACAACGGAATGCCGACACAATGTTGACTGGCTTACTTGCGTACCTCAATAAACCCCATGCCCCGAACCCAACTGTCCGGCCTCTCCCGATCCACAGCAGGGAGTCAGCTCTGTTGGATTAAACCAACGAGTGGCGACTCATTGACCTAGCGAGACTGCTCATGGATGCGACCAGGGGGATGTTGCTGTCGCCCTGGCGCATCTGATAAACAATGCGCTGCTCGATAGTCTTTCGCTGCGGATCCGGGTAGGATGCTTCGTCGGCATCCTTAAGGTGCCGTTTCGGTAAAGCGTAGAAGAGCGTACCGTCACAAGGACGGCGCGAAAACAGCTCGACGTACTTGGGAGGATGGTTTATTAGACCCCAGTTAAATAGATGGCCGTCTTCCCAGTACAAGCTGTATTGTGGGTTATCGAGATCGAGGTTGCGGTAGATCGGCGCATAAGTGCGTGACCGCTCGAACCCAGTGATGATCCTGCATTTTACGCATTAGAAGGGTACTGATGAAGCACAGAACCACGGGCTTCGAATTGGACTCACACTGTCTGGTTGTTCCTGTTGTAAATGATGTCCTTCGGGTGGAATGCCATCGGGTACACACCACAGCGGATGATATCCCTGCCAATCTGAATTAGCAGGGCACAATAAAACATATGTAGTGGTGAGTCATGGACATACATCAGTGCAAGGTTGAAGAGCTTGCGTAACGCAACCCGATGCCTCTGGGACAGCGTCCAGAACCTGTCGGCGGCAAACTCATGCGTTGAGCCCAGGCGATGGCCGACAGGAACCCGCATCAGGATGTACGTGATGTACTGCTTGTTGCCCTCGCCGCGGGCCAGTCTTGCATCAATCAAATGAGGAGCATGGCGGGAGTGGTTAATGCGAAGCTGGTCTAGAGCACGCAGCTCGTTGATGGCAGCCGTTGGGATAGCCTTGGAGCCCGCTTCTAGCGTCCTGGGATCTGTTAGCGTACGCAAGTAGAAAGAGGGGTGCCCTTACGTCAAATAGACCTTTAGGGTGGCAGCCTTCCCTACCATGGAAGCGCCCGGACCAGTATCCGTGATACAGCGCGCAAGGTACTCGACGCCAGTGACATCGAGGCGTGGCGCCCAGTATCGCGGCAGGGCGTAAAACCCACTGATGGGTAGCTTCGGCGGTATGACCACGCGCCTCTCAATCTTCCACGTTGACTTGGTGCGCGGAAAGTACACCGTTGAGCTCACCGCGACAGGGCAAGCAGCCCGTAGGTCGCGCTCCGATTGAACGGCGAGACGCAAATCTTGCTGCTGCGCAGCCATAGCTATAGAATGTTAATTATTCTGAAAGTGTGCGGTGGATGAGAAGGGGCAGTACCAGAGACGGAGCGGTTGGACAAACAGAGAATATGGGGAGTAGTGAGTGGTAGCAGTAAGATGTAGTGAAGTTGCAAAGATGTTGTGGGGTCGCAAAGATGCAGTAAATTTGCAAAGATGTAGCGGAGTTGTAAAGATGTAGTAGATTTGCAAAGATGTAGTGGAGTTGCAAAGATTCAGTGGAGTTGCAAAGATGCAGTGGAGTCGGAAAGGTAAAAGTATCGGTGACGGAGACCTCATGCCCATTGCTCAGCAGAAAGGCACGTGGTAACGGTATAGAAAACGAGGAGGGCAAGCGAGCGGAGTCGGCGCGGAGAAACGGATGCCTGGCGAGGAAGGTGCGATCAAGTGAAACAAAGGCGGCGAATTCGTTCTGCCGATGTCGCTGTCATCCGAACCAGTATATACGGTCTGATCAGGTTTGGGACAGTACAGACGTATAGAGGCTTCAGAGGGCGAGGACCAGGGGTGACATCGGATAATGGAAGGCTTGTATTCAGGAGCCTGAAACGATAGTTTTAGCATCTTAGAAGGCATGATAGGGGTATTGGCTCTACCTTGAGCAAATGCTTCTCATTTCACCATAAAGCTACAGTTGAGCAGCCGATGCGGTCACAGCCAGATCAAGTTATGATCAAAGCTGGATGGCATTGTCGGACAATTCAAATCAAAGCTAAACTGTAGCAAGCTCTCAGAGGTATCCGCCGCCAGAAAACCGTGAGCCGAAGTCAGCAGCCCGATTGACTAGGTCTTTGCGTTGAGTGTGACCTATTCTGGTGCCGCTGGCGATGTCCTTCTCTCTGTCGAATGCTCGCTTGCTTGGATCATCCTCCAGATCCTGGGGTGTTGATTTTTGATGCTGATCATACAGAGACTTGCCCCGATGTTTTTCCTGAATTGGTTAGCAAAAGTTATGGGGCCGATGGAATGGTCGTACCGTATGTTCCTTGATTCTCCGAGCGGTCTCTTCTTCGTCCTTTGCCCGCGGCTTGACTTGTTTGGCAGTCGAGTGTGCAGGAGCTGCCACGCCTAAGACTTCGTTCTCCAGCCTCTTGCGCTTTTGCTCCGGAGTTTCCGTCCACACGGTATCTATACCGCCACCACCTGCACTAGCCCCAGCAGCCCTCCCAGTGTTGAACTTTTTCGCCCGAATTTTGGTCGGATCCATGCGCGCTGCCAAATCGTCTTGCTTAGGGGGTACAAGCATCCAGGCGTCTCGCTCCACCTTCTTAGGGGCAGTTGGCGCGGGCTTAGGTCCAGGAGACTCGTCGGAATCATGCGCGTACGACTGGGCGGTTAGCAGTGACAGCGTGCGGGAGTATAGACTTACAGTAGTAGTGTTACCTGTGGGCAACGAGGGGCCAAACTCATCATCACTGCTGCTACTCCCATCATCGTTGGCGGATGTTTGCGGTAACTCAGCTAGGGGCGCAGGTGGCGGCGCGGGTCCCATAACACGCCTACGCTTCTCTGCTGCGTCAGGGCTACTTGTGCTCGAGACATTCTTTCCCAGGGTCGGCGAGTGCGTAGACGTTTGGGCTTCTTCGGCTTGACGCTTTCGCTTTGCAAGGAGATGCGGAGGAAGCTCTGGGCCTATGGACGACATTGCGGAGCGGACTCGAGGGAGATGGCGAGCTCGTAGATGGCGGCTTTCAGGGAAGATGACTACTGAGTTCGCAAGTGTGTCACCAAGGGACACTGTGGATCTCACGAAAAGGCCGTATTGATCGTGACTGCTCGGTGGTAGTAGAAATGCTTGAATGCACCGAGAGTCAAGAATGACGATGATGGAACGATGTCAGGATAATGTTCTTGCAGGGATGCGCCACTCCGACCGCCTTGATCAATTGACGGCAGAATAGCAACCCCCAGCCTGCGCGGCAAGCTAACTGATCGAGGCTACGACGGAGCTGCCTTCTCTGCTGACATTCGTCAACCCAAACTGATCTCAAAGAATTTGTGTTGCAAGCAGGAGTAACCGTGTACATGCTATCCGGCCCGTGTCAACAGAGCTCCAGCCTTTCCCGCCTCTCATCTAATCTTCATCCCGTACCATGCTCACAACTATCACACGTTTGTAAACCAGACCAATATCCGAAGGAGTGTGCGCATAACATCGCCTCCACGAAGCGATGCCAATCGCGCAGCGAGCCTCATGAGCTCCAAGCCCGGGGAACGCGATGTCCCCGACAATAAAACCGACATCGCGACTGAGCAGCCTGCGCCCGCCCTTCCGATAACCCAAAAGGACCTGCTCTCCCTGAAGCATCAGGACAGCGATACCGAATCCTTCAGTCGCACAAGGTCACCGGAAGAGGTGGAATCGGGCACGGAAAGCTCCTTGCCCGGCCTCAATGGCACTTCTTTCCAAGGCTACGGGAAGATGAGAGTGGAGGAGCCGGATGACGAACCGCCTTCCCCAATCCACTCGCCGCAAGTCCAGGATGGCGCGCTTAGCCCAGGGATTTCGCCTTCGATACCCGACGACACACCTTCAATAAGGGTAGGTTTGATCTCTTTATGCGGGTCTCGCTGATCTCTCAGGGCTCCATCCTCTCGTCCCCTGGCAGCAGCGTTGCTCCCTCGAATGTGTCTACCGCTCGTATACACCGTCCAGGTGGTCTTCAGCCGTTCGATCGCCGCTTCTCCTCAAGGTTATCACTGTCGCCAACGACGTCGTCCCGAAACATATCGCCGGCGTTCCTCTACTCGCGGTCCAGGCAATCATCGATATCTAGCACTTTGCTCGGCAGCCAGGGGGTTGACGAGTCAGAAACACCGCAACCACCTTGGGAAGTCGTGCGATGGACAAAACTCAGGAAGATTACGGGCCAGGTCTTCTCTGAGACGGGACGACGTAATTACGGGCGGGCAACCGTTCTTGCGATAGGCGTGTCGATTGTGATAGGGACATCGAAAGGCCTTGCTCTTGTGTTTGACTTTCACCAAAACCTGATAGTGACCATTGGGCTGGGAACCAAAGGCATGCTTTCTCTTCCTTATATCGTGTCCATCCTTCGCTAACTTCCTACCAGCGGTTGAAAGTGGAAGTGTCACCTCGCTAGCTATTTCTGCCGACAACTCGACGATTGCCACGGGCCATGCCAGCGGTCATATATTTACCTGGGAGGTTGCACGGCCTGCCAAGCCTTTCCTTCACATCCCGCCGCTTGACAGAGCAACCTTGGACCAACGAAGACATGACGGTCACGTCGCTGGTGTGCCCATTGTTCACGTCGGATTTCTAGGAATTCGACATACCGCGCTAGTCTCTGCTGACGAGGGCGGTATGGGCTTTTCTCATCTAGCAACACGAGGACTCGGTGCCGTAGCAAGGAATGTCAAAACAACCCGAATTCTCGGCCGATATCCCATCCACATCCTCAACGATAAGGCCAGAAAAGCGAGTTCCGTCCTTGCATTTGCACCTCTTCCGCTGGGGAACGTCGAGCAACCAACCGACACCCTTGGGCTCACTGCATTACTCACACCATATCTCCTGGTAATCGTATCGACGACGCCCATTGCAGAAACTCAGTTCAAAACATCCCGGCCTAAGGATGTTGCACCGCACAGTGCTCTCAGTGGCTGTCTTGCATGGTTTCCCGCCGTAAAGCTCAAAGCACCTCCCGTTGAGTCCAGTCAACAGGTTTCATTGACGAAGCTTGCTTATTGTTGGTCAAACATACTGACCATCCTTGATGTTCACGCCGACTTGGCTGCGGAGAAGGACAAACCTCCAACTTTGCACTTCAAACCCCGAAGCCGCTGGCGCAATGACGAGGCAATTGTCGCCATCCAGTGGCTCAGCAGATCAGTGCTTGGGGTGCTCACGATAAGCCAGCGACTGATAATCCTTGAAGATCCTTCGCTCCGAGTAACCGACACTTTTGACCTCATCCACATGCACATATTCCATCAGGACCTCTTCTCTCGCCAATTGCACCGCGTCGTGGAGCAGCTGGACGATGACGACTCCTCAATGCACGGTGTTGTGGCAGATGCCTTTCATATGAGCTTCCGGTCTTACAAAGGCCGGATCTTTTTGCTGGGATTCAATGACATATCCGTTGGCGTGTTGTCAAATTGGGCCGATCGGCTGATGGCACTGATGGAGGAGGGCGACTACATCAGTGCTGTTCAACTCGCTACCTCTTATTACGCCGGGGACACGGATAAAATCACCGTTGGGCTGCCCGAAGACGACGCAGCTAGGCATGAATTGGTGCAGGAGAAGCTGTCGGAAATGGTGTCGGCCTCTTTGAAGTACACCTTCAGCCACATACCGGGCGAAGGATCTGAATGGAGATCCCAACTTCGCGAACTGACAGCTGCTATGTTTGCGGCCTGCAAAACCATGCAGGACCTTGATTTCCTTTTTGAGGATGTTTTTGACGCATTCCAAGGCGCATCGGCAGAAGACGTGTTTTTCGATACCCTGGAGCCGTACATACTGGACGAGGAGATCACGGCTATCCCACCACAAGTTCTCAAAGATCTAATTTCGCACTACGCATCTAATGACCGCGCTGACCGCCTCGAGGAGATGATTTGCCGCCTTGAGACTCAGACCATGGATATTCATCAGATCACGAATCTCTGCAGGAAATACCGACTGTACGATGCCTTGATATATGTCTGGAACCAAGCCATCGGTGACTACATCACACCGCTAATAGACCTTCTCACGCTTCTCAAAGGAATTGAAACCAATGTGGAAAACAGGCAGGACTGTGATCCAAGGGACTCCACTGCTGGGATGAAGCTGTTTACCTACCTAGCCTGTGCCCTCACTGGACGAATCTATCCTGCGGGTGTGGAGATGGATGAATCCGATGGGTACCGTGCGAAGGCAGAGTTGTACCGGTTTCTTTTCTCGGGCAACATCATTGACTGGCCTCCAGGCAGTGGTCAACTAGTGCGGACGAAGGATGTTGAAGATGATGAGCCCCCGTATCCGTATCTGTCATTGATCTTGAGATTTGATACTCCCAGCTTTCTCAGCATGCTGAACGAAGCCTTCGAGGATTACTTTCTGAATGGGGCTTCCGAGCAGACGAACGGGGACGCTGGCCGGAACGACCGGCGGGGTTTGACCCATTTGCCGACTCGACAGACAATAATCGGCATTCTCATGGAACTCATGGGGTCGGACGAATTCGGCACCGAGGACTCGATTTACCTGGACATGTTCATCGCACGAAACTTGCCTAAGTTTCCCCAGTTTATAATTCTTCCGGGCAGTACTCTGCACAAAACACTGGAAGGACTTTGCAGTTACCCCTCCGATGAGTTAGCGGAGGACTGCCAGCTGAGCGTTGAATACTTGCTCTCGTTTTACCATCCCTCCGATCTGGAATCCTTGGTTCCGTTGTTTGAGCGGGCCAGATTCTTCAGGGTACTCAAGACGGTGTACAAAGGCTTACAGCTGTATGCACAGCTCGTGCAGACCTACTTTGACGATCCAAACGCCAGGGCAACCGTGTTTGACTGCGTCGCCGACTGCCTGCGGCCAGGCTCCGGCCTTACGGCCAAACAGATTCGCGACGTCGAAGCAGTGATCATCACGAACGCCAAAATTCTTGTTTCCGTCGACACGGTCAAAGCCGCCGACATCTTGCATTCTTTCTCGCCTCACCTCCTAGAGCATTTCTTGTCGCAATTGGAAGGGGATTCGCAAGCTCAGTTCATCTTGCTGAGGACTTTGATGGAGCCGAGCGACGACCCCAATGCTCACGAGTCACCATTGAAGCACATGACGGATTTTGAAGAGCGTTATGTCCGGCTCATGTGCAGATTCGACCCGTCACACGTCGCGGACTACGTTGGCCTTTTGAAGTCTGGTGATTTGCGGCTCAAGGAGGTGCTACCTGCTATGGAAAGCAGTGGAGTCATCGATGCGGCTGTTGTGCTGCTGGTCCGCGATGGGTTGGTTCGGGAAGCCATGGACCGCTTGGTTAAACACATGTCGACTTTGCGTACAGCACTCACGGGACTGATTGGAGCCATTGGTGAGAGTCCAGACGTGGCAAATACAACCGAAGCCATTGAAGCTCTTCTGGAAAACATCGAAAAGTACTCCAAGGTCGGCATTTGGCTATGCCAAGGGCAAACTCGGATAACTGACCACACCAAACCGAAACGCAAGGGGAAAGCGAAACTTGAAGAGGAGAAGCTCAAACTCGACGAGGAGCTCTGGGTAGATCTCGTTGATGTCATCGTCGCCGTCACAAGAGAGGTCTCCGCCGAAGTCAAAGACTTACCCGACGATTGCCCGTTCGATCCCTCCAAGGTCACACTATCGCTGCGCAACGTCGTCCAGCAGACCTTTTCAAGCCTCCTCACCTCTACCACCAGACCTCAACTAGCAGCCCAAGCCGCGCTCCCAGCAACCATCCCTCAACCACCGGCAACGCAACCGCACCCCTCATTTCTCCGCATCTTACGCGCCTTTCTCACTCGCGCTTCGGACGCTTCACCGTCGCTTTCCGACCTTCGCGGTGTGCTCGCCGAGATATTCGCTGCGTATACCTTTGAAGAAACCATTCTCGACCTCGCCAACCAATTTCTGGATAAGGACCTCTTCAAGCACGTTGAGGAGGCTCACCGTCTGCGCCAAAGAGGGTGGCGGCCACGCGGGAATACGTGTGAGAAGTGCAAAAGGCGCGTTTGGGGGCCGGGCGTTGGGGGGGATGTTTGGGAGAAATGGGAGGCGAGGCAGAAGGAGGAGGAGCTGGTAAGAAGGAAGAAGATGGCGGAACGGCGAACCGCAGCGGAAGATTCAAGGGAGCGGGGCAAGGGGAGAGCTACGGCTGGTGAGGAGCCCAGCACAGCGAGTGCTGTCGGTACGGAAGGGCATGACGCGGGCCAGACCAGGCCGGCGGATAATCTGGGGCCTTTGCTTGTGTTTGCCTGCCGACATATCTTCCACCGGGTGTGCCTCGAGGAAGCCATCATCGCGGATGGACGGGCAGAGACAGGGGGGGACGGGGCGATGGCACTGCGATGCCCATTGCCCCACGGCGGATAGCGTGTATGTGCTTTATGTAATATTCTTGCTGCTGGAAATTGCGATATACCTGTACTACAGCTCAGGAAATGTCTATAGCGGGGCGGACTCTTGTATCCAGCATCAAGCAGTAGCCTTCTCGCCCTCTTCAGCAAACAACTTCCCAATCGCCTCAACCGTCGTATTCCCCCCACTGAACACAACGCCAACATTCCACCCCCCCTCCCCCGCCTCCCTCTCCACCAGTCTCCTAAACTCCTCATCAAACAGCACCACCGCGAGCGGCACCGCCGCACTCGGCTCAATCACCACCTTCATCCGCTCCAGCACCAGCCGCAGCGCCGCCTTAATCTGCTCCTCACTCACGCTAAATACACCCCTCACCTTCTCCACGTCGCTAATAACCGTCCAATTGAGCAAACCAACCGGCGTCCGCAGCCCATCCGCAATCGTCAGCGTACTAACCTCCTCAACCCTCTTCCCAGCCGCAAGCCCGCGCTGCCCATCATTCCCCCCCTGGTATGCGGGCTCCGCGCCGAAAACCCGCACCCCGGTGCCCTGCATCGCCGTCGCTATACCCGCGAGCAAACCCCCTCCTCCCAAAGGCGCGATCACCGCATCCAACCCGCCCTTCCCGTCCAGCTGTCCCTGAACCTGGTCCTCGAATTCCAGCACCACCGTCCCCTGCCCGAGAATAATGTCAGGGTGGTCGTACGGCGGCACCGTCACGGCGCCGGGATTGGCAGCTTGTACGGCGGAGAGGGCCTCCAGTCGCTCGGGTGCTGTGCTGCCGCTGAAGTAGACCTGCGCGCCGAGGGAGCGCGTGGAGGCTACTTTGCTGGCGGTGCTGATGGAGGGCATGACGATGTGTGCTGGGATGCCGAAGGTGCGTGCTGCGAGGGCGGTGGCTTGAGCGTGGTTGCCTGCGTCGTTAGCTGGTGGCATATTTGGGGGTGGTGCAGGGCGCAAGGCTGTCACGGCCTTTGGAAGCCAAACCTACCCGAGCTATGCGTAATCACCCCTTTCGCTCTCTCCTTAGGCGCCAGGCGTGAGATCGCATGAAACGCGCCGCGCGCCTTGAAGGCGCCTATTTTTTGCAGGTTCTCGCATTTGAAGAAGAGGTTGAACGTTGGCCGGGCTGGCGTTTGGTCTTCGTAGGGAGTGCCGACTAGTGATTCGGGGGTTTGAGGGGTCGAGGCGATGGTGTTGAGGGTTGTGCTGGTGAGGATGGGGGTGAGGTGGATGTAGGGCTTGACGATGGCGTGGGCGGCTTGGACGGAGGTGCGGGTTAGGGGGGGGGAGGTGGTGGGGTCGGCCATGTCGGGTGAGGGGTGGGGCGTGAGGCGGGGTAGTTTGGGGGTGGAGTTCGAGTTGGGATAGATATGTGGTGTTGCGGGATGGCGAGCACGACATTCGTGCTTGAATCACATGTAGCTAGTCCCAGGGCCGGGTAGCCTTGCATATTGCCCGATAAGGCGGACTGGGGCATCCGAATTCGGCACCCGTCCTCGCCCCGAAGCCGCGATAAACTATCGCCAACACCCTCGGTCTACTTCCCGCTCTCCGTCGCGATAAGATCCTCCATCTCGCGCTCCGCAAGCCAAACCCGGACACTCTGCATGATCTTCTCCAAATTCGGCCCCCCCGCCATAACCCCCTCAATCCCATGCACCGTGAGCCCACTCCTATGATCCGTAATCCGCTGCTGCTGCCAGTTATACGTGCGGATCTTGTCTCCCCGCCCAATGCGCGCCACCCCGACAACCCCCCTCCGCATCTTTAATAACTCTTCCTCGCGCGCCTCACGCCTCTGTGCCGCGATCCGCGCCCGCAGCAGCTGCCACGCCTGCTCTCTGTTTCTCAGCTGGCTCCTGCTCTCCTGGATGAACACTACCGTGTTAGTAGGCAAATGTACGAGCCGCACCGCGCTCTCCGTCTTGTTGACGTGCTGCCCGCCCGCGCCGCTCGCGCGCATCACATCGAGCCGAACCTCCTTGGGATCGATGTAGTAATCGCTGCCCGGGTCCTCGAACCCGAGCTCACCGGCCTCGTCGTTAGCCGGGAAGCTGGGGAGCACCATGACCGCAGCGGAGCTCGTGTGTGTACGCCCCTTGGTCTCAGTCGCCGGGACGCGCTGCACGCGGTGCACGCCCGCTTCGCCGCGGAGCACGGCGTAAGCGCCCGGAGTCTCAACCTCAAGAATCGCTTCCGTGATCATGTCCTCCACCCCATCGGCAGTTTCGCGCTTCACGAGTTGCGCGCGCAGATTATGAGCCGCGCAGTACGCGGTGTACATGCGCAGGAGGTCGGCGGCGAAGATAGACGCTTCGCCGCCGCCAGCCCCGGGACGGATTTCTATGAGGCAAGGGAAAGAGGCGAAGGGGTGTTTTGGGACGAGGGTTTGGGTTAGGGTGGCTGTGGCGGATTCGAGGGCGGTGGTGGTGGAGGGCAGGTCGTCGGAGGCAAGGGCGAGGAGTTCGGGGTCGGTTTTGGAGTCGTGGATTAGGGTGGAGAGTTCGGTGTAGGCCTGGTTTTGTTAGAGCTGAGCGATCTGAGGGTCTGTTGGAATACATCGTTGGCCGCCTCCCATTGCTTCAATGCGTCCACCACGGTCGCGAGCTCGCCAGCCTTTTTCGCCGTCTTCGTGTCAAAGTTCTCAGCCAGCTGCTGGGAAAGCGATGCATGTTCCTTGGATATCGCGCGCGCTCTCTCCAACAGCGCGGGGTATATGGGCTTGCTCGTACTCGTGCTCGCAAGCGTAGGCGCAGCTAAACCCGTCAGTCGCAACTCTCACCTTCCCTGTCCGTACTTACCAGAGCTATGCCACCGCAATTGGCGGCCCCCAAGGCGCCTAGTCGTCCGGACGAGACATCGTGTACATATCCATGGTGTATAAAACATGGCTTCAGCAGAGTTCAGCTCTCGTCACTCCCCCAGAAATTTTCATCGAATCGGAACACGGGCTTGGCGGAGTGACGTCGGAGCTTCAAGGGCGCCCCGAGCTCGGGATGAATCGAGTTGCCTCGAGCTCCGACGACGAGCAATTGAGGTTTGTAAACATCTCTACGTGACCCGAGTGGATCGCCACTTGCAAGCTCAAGCTTCACGGCTAGTTCTGCGGATAGTCTAAATTATGGCCCGCCGGGCCTATCTCCAGAGTCCGGCATCTCTACCACCCAAGCGGCGACGGGAATAAGATCGCGTCTTCATCCCGCACCTCAATGCCGCCCCCCAACCCACATGGTCCCGGGAGCGTGACCAAGGTATCCCACTCTGCAGATCGCCTCAATTGTCGCCCCCCGCACAGTTCGCAATTGACCTTTGCCGGGACACATATTTATTGAGATCTAGCCCCCGGGTCCGGCGGTGAAGACGCAAGAACCCTCGGACCCGCACGCCTGCAGCTCCCCGCATACTGTATCCCGCCTGCAGCTCCCGTCAGATCAGCCGCCTATATAAGCTCCCATTAGTCCCGTCTTACAGCTTTAGCCCATCCCCTAACTCCTCAATTGACTCACGATGGCCGCCCTCAAGTCCTACCTCCGCGGCCTCCACCGCCGGACGTCCTCCGCCCTATCCGGCCGGCGTGAGTCCAAAGCGGACAAGCCAGAACACTCCAATGGCGCCGAACCCTCCACAAGCAAACCCAATGGCGCAGAACCCACCTCACCCACGGCTGTAGCCTCACCCACGGCCGTACCGTCCCTCCCCGCCGCCTCTTCCCCACCCCCCCCCTCCGTCCTCACCGCCGCCGCAGTCCACACTTCCCCGCCCACCCCCTTCATGTCCTTCCCCTCCCGCCGCAGCACAGTCCACAGCACGCACGGGATCGTAACGTCTACGCAACCGCTGGCCAGCCAGGCAGGGCTCAAGATCCTCGCCCAGGGGGGCAACGCCGCGGTAATTGCCCCACCGGCTTAACCGGCCTAGCTAACATAGCAGGATGCGGCCGTGGCAGTTGCTGCAGCCCTTAATGTCACCGAGCCCAGCAGCACGGGTATCGGCGGCGACATGTTCTGCCTGTTCTACCGCGCTTCAGATCGCACCGTGCACGCGCTCAACGGATCGGGGCGCGCGGGGGGGGGTACGAGCTTAGAGCAGGTTAGGCGGGAGTTGGGCTTGAGAGAGGGGGAGGTGGGCGCTATACCCATGACGAGCGTGCATGCGGTTACTGTGCCCGGGGCGGCGGCGGGGTGGGTCGATGTTGTGGAGCGGTTTGGCGTGGGGAAAGTCAGTTTAAGTGAAGTGCTGGCGCCGGCGGTCGAGATGGCGGAGGAGGGGTTTGCGGTGCATGAGTTGGCGGCGCGGTTTGTGCGTCCCCCTCCCAGGTTAAGCTTGTGGGAAAGGGGTTAACGAGAGCAGTGGAAAGATTCAGAGGCGGAAATCAAGGCCGCCTCGTCTAACTACGCCGAAATCCTGAAGTCCGACCCCGCGGCGCCGGATGGGTGTCGCGCGCCGCGCGCGGGTGAGGTGATGAAGAACCCGGCTATGGCGGCGACGTTCCGTGCGCTTGGGGAGCGGGGGCGGAAGGGGTTTTACGAGGGCGCCGTTGCGGAGGCTATTGTCAAGGTAGTCGCGGATCTGGGGGGCCATTTGACGCTGGATGATTTGCGGAAGCATGGCGAGACGGGGAGTGAGGGCGTTGAGGCGATTACGCTGAACTTTAAGGGGCAGGGGGTTAATGCTGAGCATGGCGGCGTGGATGTGTGGGAGCATCCGCCGAACGGGCAGGGGATTGTGGCGCTTATGGCGCTGGGGTTGTTGGAGGAGTTGGAAAGGACGGGGAAGGTGCGGAAGTGGAAGCCGGAGGAACATAACAGCGCCGAGTGAGTACGGATTTGTGGGACTATGGAAGCTGGGCTAACGGACAGATAAGACATCTCCACGCCGTGATCGAAGTCCTGCGCATCGCCTTCGCCGACGCAAGCTGGTGGGTGACAGACCCAAACGTCGTCAAAGTGCCCACCAAAGAACTCCTCTCTCGCGAATACCTCGCCGAGCGCGCAAAGCTCTTCGACCCACACAAAGCATCCGATATCCTAGACCACGGCTCGCCGGCACACAACCACTGCGACACTGTGTACTTCGCCGTGACGGACCGGTGGGGCAACGGGATCAGTTTCATAAACAGCAACTACGGCGGTTTCGGCACGGCCATCATCCCCGCTGGCTGCGGGTTCACGCTGCAAAACCGGGGCGCCAATTTCTCGCTCAGTGCCGACCATCCCAACGTCTATGCGCCCGGCAAGCGACCGTATCACACCATCATCCCAGCGCTCATTACTAATCCCAAAGACAAGAGCCTGCACAGCGTGTACGGCGTCATGGGGGGCTTCATGCAGCCGCAGGGCCACGTGCAAGTGTTGTTGAACATGCTAGCTTTTGGACATTCACCGCAGGCGGCATTAGATGCGCCGCGTTTTTGC
The DNA here is from genome assembly GCA_010356995.1 of Trichodelitschia bisporula. NCBI lineage: Eukaryota > Fungi > Ascomycota > Dothideomycetes > Phaeotrichales > Phaeotrichaceae > Trichodelitschia > Trichodelitschia bisporula. The sequence continues at coordinate 1,372,868 of ML996689.1, read as the reverse complement.
GTAGGCGCCGGGATGCCGAATGACGGGAAGGTGTTTAGCCGGATGGTGAATCTGGAGGAGGGGATTTCGGAGGAGGTGGTGGAGCAGTTGAGGGAAATGGGGCATGAGGTGCAGGTCGTCAAGGGCCATGCCCGAGGGTTATTCGGTCGTGGTCAGGTGATCCGAGTCCATCACGACGATGGGCAGATTGTGTACAGTGCGGGAAGCGATCCTCGGGGAGATGGGGCGGCACATCCGGCGTAGGGCAGATCTTGGTTTCTGGAAACATGGTTTGGTATCGATGCTCCTTTCTGTATTGCGTCAGCAAGGCTTTGGATAACCTGTAAGAAACTTACCAGTCGATGATGGTCTCGTCACCAGACGAATTCCCGAGAGAAGATAATTCGGACGAGGGCTCATGCGGAAAATCATCCGCGGTTCCAGATTCTGTGCATACGTTAGCATTCAGTCCGTCTTTCCGGTTACATTACAAGGACAACATGGACTCGCCTAATTGGAGTAAACCAATGATCGTCTGGATCCGCTCCGCGCTCAGTTCGAGCTGCAGTTTAGCAGCAGCTTGCTCAGCGACCTTGCTCTTATCCCTGCGTCTGGTATCGCGCTTGGCCTTCTCACGTCTCTTGTCAACACCCTTCTTGATGGACGAGATCAGCTTCTCGTCAGGATCCAGCATCTTCTGGTTTATCAAGTTCAGCAGCAGTGCCTCAGTGGCCAGGCTCATTTTGGCTTGGTCGATGGTTTCTGAACTGTTCGCAGGGTATGGAAAATATCGAGCGACCAGGATGGGCTGCGTGATGCTGAAGAGGTCGACGTTCGCAGGGCGATTCGGGAGGAAGGAAAATATAATATTAAGCAGCAAAGCTGCTTCCGCATGAGGTGGCAATTCCAATCTCGCAAGGAAGGAGGAGTATGTGCCTATGGGTAGCTTGGGCAAAGACTCCGTACAGAGGTCGCATAGCTGGTCCAGAGCCATGAATTCTCCTGGGGGGGCATTAGCACACAACGCGAACAGCTGGAGTACATATTAGCTAGAACCTGGTATCTCAAGACATTCTTACTAGGCGTATGAAATGCTCCCGCAGCTCCACGGAGTCCTGGCCGCCTAACCGCTGAACGCTGCAGCTCATATCCACCTCTAGCTCGGTGTCCTTGTCATCTTCTGTCGGCTCATCTTCTACGTCGTCCTTTTCGTATTCGGCGGCGGCGTAATCTCCCCACTTATCATCCATGATGTCGAGTTTTTTGGCTGGCTCGACTTTGGTTTCTTTGCGCCCTTTCGTCTCGTCCTTCCAAACCTCTCCAAACATATTCAGCGAAGTCTGCGTTCCGTCCGCAAGAATGGCGTTCATGATATTCCGGCGACCGGTCCATCCCTGCTTATTGACGTAAATCGCTAGCAAACTTTTCTGCACAACCTGGACTTCGCCCGTCGCAGCGAAAAATAGCACGCGGCTCCTCAGGTCCTCATCCAGTAAATCGACCATGAACGCGAGCCATGGTTGCCAGACGGCCCAACGGCCTTTATGCGCGACAGAACAATTGAATGCCCACCCAACGACGCTCCAGAAGTCCTCCACTTGATTGAACAGGCTTTTCTCGTGCGCAAATGGCGTATTCAGTCTATCCGAGTCGTACTCTTCATCGCTAGTGGCCCTCCGCTTCAAGTGCCGGCGATGGTTGGCATCTTGGAACATAAACGCCTCTCCGAAATCAGCGCCGATAGGCCCAACGACCCGAAGGACGGCGTCTAGGAACCGAAGCGCCTCAAATGCCGCCTGTCTGTCCTCTTCTGTCTTCGCACGGGTTGAGAACTGAGGGTGTAGGGCGATAGTCGCGGCGCAAGCGAGATGTTGCGGTAGCGGCTTGAAGCCAGTGAGCGGGCCTGCGGAGTTGGTCGAAGAGGTACCGCTTGAGGTGATCTCCCGTAGGAAGGCGAAACCCTCCAGATCTAGATGCATCAGCTATGCTCCGAGCAGGAAGTATGGACATACACTGATGCTCTTCAAAGAAGACGGCTATGTTGTGTCGGAGCTGGTAAGGAAGCTGCTTCACCGGCCGCTGATCTGGTTCGGGAGGAAAGCCCTCGAAGGAGGACGGGGAATTAGAAGACATTTCGTGAGCTGGCAGCCTCCAGCTCAAAATAATGAGATATGGAAGTTGTTACGGAGATATTCAGACTTCGGGTCAGTTTCGCGATAAGGCCCGACAATTTGGTTACGCGTCCAGGTTTCCACGGTGTCGCGAGAGGTCTACGTGGTCACGTTTGCCCCGCTAAGGGCTTGGCACTAGATTAAGGTCACAGAATCTTGACGCATCTCAACCTCTCCTCTTAAGGCCCGACGCATCTGAGGTTTAGTTTGTACCCAGGGGAAAGCATTTGATTGGTCCAGAATCATCTCGTGTACTTATCACATACATTCCAGACGTCACGTCACATAAAATTCAGACTTTGCTCGATGTGATGGGATAATGGATTTGATTCCATGGAGGCCTATTGAAGCCCGAGTCACAGTTGACTAGGTACTAACACAATATCTAGAAGAGGGGGGCGAGATACCGCCAATGACCTCCCATCAAACTTTCCCAATAAACGTACAGATGGAACACCAGCTCAGGGGTATTAACGAAGACAGTAACCGCTGGACAAAGATCGCTCTGATAACTCGAAATGTACAAACAGTGGACGGGATCATGACGCCCACGTCTATAACCAACAAATGCCCGATGCGCGATATGTCCAGGTTCATATCAGTACAGAGTTTCCCTCACTTGCTGTGTTCCGCAGTGATGGTCGGGACATTGGCAGTGCTGGCACTGCGCTTGCCCCAGCCGAAGAAGCCGCTCGGTGGGCCCCAGCCGCCACTGCTGGGTGTTGCAGTCTTCGTACTTTCGGGTGTCTTAGTGATAGGAGTTTTGGTGTAGTTGATGGGTTCGTCGGTGGCCAAGGGGGATGGTAATGGGCTCGTAATATTAAGCATCTTGCGCAGTGCCTCGAAGCGGGCCCTGAGCTCCTCGAGTTCCTGGCGAGCAACAGCCTCTGCTGTCTTAGCGTTGACCAGCTCAAGCAGCAACGATTCTTCAGAAGGTGGTGCGTTCTTTTCAGTTGACAGGACGGGCTGCGTGACGAGACTGGAAGTGCGCTTGTTGAAAACTTGCGTAGCACGTTTAGGCCGGATCGCGCTGATCAGCTTGAACTCTCGCAGGCCAGTGGTGCTTGAGGCGTCCGTCTCAAGGGTGTCCGACCGGCTTGGTGTAAAGGCGCTGTCCGGTAGGGAGATATCCGAGCCTGACCGAGATGGGGATCGGCTGAGCCCACTGTTTTGCCGTGTAACCTGACGCAGGTCGAGAACGGTCTGTTCCAGCCGCTGTTTCTCGACGTATCCATCCTTTATCCGAGCGCGAGCCTTTTGAAGTTCGTCCCGAATGCCGTCTGCTTCTAGGTCCTTCTCAGACAACTGGCGGGTCAGCTCCCGGTTCTTCGATGCCTCGTTGCGCAGCTGCTCCTTCAAGGCATCCACCGACATCCGAAGCTGCGCCTTCGTCTCGTAAAGCGAGGACTGTCTATCCGTATGCTTCGCAGAAAACCGAGAATCCACCGCTTCGATCAAGGATTGAGCAGATTCAGACACATAGCGGGTTGATGAATTCTGTCCATCTCGAGGAATGGGAAGTTCAGAAGTGGCTCGCTTATGAGTGAATTTCGCAGGTCTCAACGCCACTTCCTTCTTCAGCTGCTGCATGAGCGATCGGATAAGCAGCCGATCTTCCGCACGTTCCTCACGCTCTCGCTCCAACTGCGCCGCGGAAACAGCATGCTCGCGCTGCGTCTCACTCAAGGCGGTCAAGAGATCTTCAATCTGGCCGTGGAGCCCCTTGTCTCTGCTGGAAGTTGTTAACCGGCTAGGATCCGTCGGAGATTTGATTGACTTCAGCGAGGCGAGATCCGCACAAGACTCCCTGGACATAATGGAAGCCTCGGTGACAGCCGTGCTGAGAGTGCTACCAGATCCGTCGGAAGTCCCTTCTATTGAATTGATTGAGTTCAACGTGGCGAGACTCTGTTTCGAAGGGGTACGGAGCAGCACGCTGTCCGGCCTCGGTGGCGCAACCAGAGCTGGGGTCAAAGATGCCGTTGTCGATTTGGAAGGCGTGTGAGATGATATCCAAAGCCGCCCCAGAAACCTAGATGCCGCTGACTGAACGTCGGGGAAAAAGCTCATGCGCCCTCCGGGAGAATCACCGGTCTGGACCTCACGGAAGCTAGCCTCCAGCGCTTGGAGACTGTCCCTTGTGACCACACTAGTGAACCCGCAGAAGTCGTCGACGAATTCGTCTGCAGACGTCGCATTGAGTCCGTATGGATCCCACAACGCACGGGAAAGCAGAAGCTGCATAGCATCCTCGAACTCGGTAAATCCGATGAGCTTCTTTTCGTTGCGTTTCATGATAGATAGCGCCACACGCATGATCGTTTCCGAAGCCCCTTCGGCGAAAATGACGTCGTAAATGCGGAATAGCATAGGCAGCGGACAGGTGACCGCGAAGAATGACAAGAACCATTGCGAAAGATAGGCGCCCTCGACCCCGAGCGAATCCAGATGAGCGGCGAGTTTGGGAACATGTTGGTGAAGAAGCTTCTGAAACTGATAGATCCGGAGATGCAAGCCTGAAAGGTCGGGAAGGAAGCATGACCTCAAGTCGTAGTCTTCCATCAGCCTGCAAAGGTTAGCAGATAATCTTTAGCTAGAGAACAGCTTCATACCGAACAAGTACGCAAAAAGCCTGCTTCTCTCCCATGTTCATCAAGAGCGGTCCTACGAGGAACCCCAGGCCTTGACAATAGCCAATCTTGTCGTCGTACAGGCTGTAACACTTCAAAACACGTCCCAGCATCTTTTGTCCTTCCCCGGCCGGATCTCTAAACATCTCAACACCCGGAAAACTTCTCCCAATATCCTTGTTGATGATGTTTTCGTACGGGCTAGACTCTCCACACAGCTTTTCGTACTGCTCCTCGATAAAGCGATCACGAGCTCCAGCCATGCTCACCCATACAACTCCACGCAAAGGAGCAGGTATGCCGCCCCGAATCTTGGTGGACGTGACGGTTGGGAGTCGCTGGGCAGTTTGCGAGTAATCGCGCACCAGGGCAGCCCAGAAGTCAAGTTCGGTCATCGGTGCCGCCGCTGGGAGCATGGAGAAGCGAACCGACCGCGCCCCTTGCTCCTGTACAAGCTTCCTTAGCTGTTGGATGGAAGGCGGGCGGGATTGGGTACGGAGTCGGGATTTCAGGGCGGATTTGGGATCCGTGGCAATGGCGTTGTTTTCCTGCTCCAAACGAGCCAGGAGGAGAGTGGTTTGCTGCGAGAGTCAGCAAAACATTGACGAGGCTGAATAGCTGCGCATACCTCATCAGATTCAGAACCTGCATCCTCCCGCTGCTCTGTCTTATCCAGCTTCTCCCAATCCACCTGAATGCTGTGATTTGAATCGGTGCTTCCGCTCCGACTCCGTCCGCTGAGGGACGCAGGGGAATCGGCAGCCTGTCCCTGGCTCTCGTTCGAGGTATCCTCCGCATCATCCTCATTCGGAGAGGAACTGTCGGGAAACTCGAAAGAGTCCGTCTTTGACGCATCGTCCATCGACTGCGCCTCTGAGCTTGTGGTGGCCCGCTCGGACTTGACCCCATCGGCGCTCAGAGTCTGCGGCCGCGTACTGTCGGACTCGGATAGGCTAATTGTGACGAGGGAGTCGGTGGCGAGATGTCCACCCTCTGCATGCTTTCGGGGCGTCGACGCGCACTCGGTGTCCAAGGGGGAGACGTCCGTCACCGCCTCCATTTTGAGGCAAAGAGAAGGTCGTTCGAAGGTCTAAGAGGTCATGAATAGGGATGCGAAGAATGCGGGATACGAGATTCGCCGTTGCTGGTCGATGCTGAAGTTCTGCTGCCTATTAAGCGTCCGACAATTAGGTGAAGAATGCGGAAGAGAGTGCGGTCGACGACACTTCCTCGGTGTTGTTGTTGCCTGTCGGAGGTGGATTAATGGGACGTCAGAGGCAGCAGCCTCAAAGACGTTATGCACAGGGTGCGACGTTGTAAGGAAAGACTTTAAGGAAGAGCAATTCAAACGATTGACAGTGACGCGAGTCTCCCAGCCCTCTCTGGAGTGTTGCACAGGATGTGCTCCTGGAGATTTATTATCAAGCTGGGATTCAGACTCAGGAGGCTTGATGGGCCGGGGGCACGCGGGGGTTGCTCTGTCCGCGCGGACCAGTAGGCGATCTTAGAGGCGGCGCGTCTCTGGGGTTGGCAGAAATGGGAAAGGCGGGCGTGGCGGGAGCTTTGGGCTTGGATCGCCATTTATTGGCCAGGTAGCCAGCCCAAATTGATTGCCCTGCCGCTCTTAAAATCCACCCAACCCCAGAGTGGATTGAGGCTGGATTGGATGGAGGATGGATGGACCGATCACTTTGTTCAATTCGCGATGTCCTCGGCAAAGCTTGCTACTCGAACTCGAGTTCATAACTGGGCCAAGGCAGCAAGCGTTCCTCACAAAGACAAAGAGAAGATCTCTTCCCCTCCACCCAAACAACCCCTCCTCCAACCCCGCCTTCCCACATGCCTCCAGTCGAAACGCGCAGCTCGCGCAGTGCGACAAGTGCCACCCCTTGAGCTCGCACACACTCGTTTTCTGTACTCGCAGCGGGCGCCTGCAGCTATCACGCCTGCGCTTAATTCGACGACGCCTTCACCGAATCAGTTATGGGCAGGGCTGCAGGGGGTTTCGACGTGCATGAACAACTTGACGCGATGCTATCGCCTTTATTCCTCCGTCCCACAACGTCCAAATGTCTGAAAGAATGGTGTGAACCATCGTCTTTCTCTGGCCGGAGCCTGGACGATGTTACCCTGTCCGTACGTCGGCTATTCGATGAACCCCCTGTAGCGAGGCTAAGAAGCCGTTGAGTGGCGAACCATTCATGCCGAACGCGAGATCGACTCCATTGGTCTCCCTTTTCTTCCTTACCGTGGTGTCAGTTTGAAAGCGGAACCTGCTGTTAGCTCAGGAAACACTACTCTAGCTGCAAGTCAGCTCTGGTAGTGATGTTGATATCATCAGCACCATCCACGAATAATCCAATTCCTCGTAACCGGGTACAAGTAAAGTTGACCCTTGAACTCAAATCGGTCGCGATGGGCCCACCCGCTTGTAATGCGGGGATCAGGCCTCGTCTCCTTGTGTTTCCGACAAGCCACACCTTTGCCCCACCCTGTGCCACAGGCGGGCCACATTCAGAGAAACTGTAGATGCAAACGCAGAATCTGCAGGTCGATATATACAGCTTCGAGGCACAAAATTTTTCACCAAGCTTATTCCCGCACTAAATCAGGATGAGCAGCGATTCTAGCAGCTCCTCGGGGAGCGAGCGCCTGGATTTGACTGAAGATCATGACTGGCAAGACGTTGAGTCTGATCGGGAGGATGTTCGCTTCGTCAGCCTCTTCGACGAGGCTACCTTTCCGGATGCTGAGGCGATGATTGACTACTGCAAACAAAAGTACAACTTCGACTTTCGGGCTCTCAAACAGCAACTTGGTTAGCCTCTTTCATTCTGCTTTAAACCTCACTAACCAATTCATACCTCGATTTCTATTCGGGCATCAAACTTGTCAACTACATACGTTCCGAAGTCAAGTGTGGGAACAAAAGCCCCGACGTCTCATCGAAGTCTCTTTTCGAGGACGACAAGTATCTGCAACCCGTGCTCGAGGACGATGCTCTGTTGTTTTCCCTGGACGACCTCTTGGAGGGAATATCTGGAAGCACCAACGTGATGGCGTCCGGCAAGGATCAGGATCTCGCAGCCAAAGTCGCCATCTTGGAAGAAAAGCTCCGAGCCTCAGAGCTGCAATTTTCCGGTTATCGGCAACGCGTTGAAGAGACCCTTGAGAAGCAGTGGAGTGAGCGCGAGGGAAACGCCGGGGCGTCAGTGAACTCAAATGCCGCGACTGGAGACAAGTCAACCGAGAAATCTGATCGCGAGCAAGGCTATTTCGACTCCTATTCTTACAATGGTAAGTTTGCCTCCAATACTCTGACATCGACTAAATTCGAAAGAAATACACGAGATCATGCTCAAAGACACGGTCCGGACCGACGCCTACCGGGATTTCATCTACGACAACAAGGACCTTTTCGCGGGCAAGACCGTCCTTGATGTTGGCTGTGGCACCGGGATTCTGTCCATGTTCTGCGCTCGGGCTGGAGCGGCGAAAGTCTTCGCAGTTGACAACTCGGGCGTTATAGGCAAAGCACGCATCAACGTCGTCGCCAATGGACTGGCTGACACGATAACCTGCATCCGCGGCAAGGTCGAAGAAATCACGCTCCCGGTCAAGCAGGTCGACATCATTGTTTCCGAATGGATGGGCTACGGTCTCCTGTATGAGGCGATGTTGGACTCCGTGATTTGGGCAAGAGACCACTACCTTGCGCCGGAAGGGTTGATGGTACCATCCGACTGCACTCTTCGCATTGCACCTGTGACGGATGAAGAGTACATTCAGGACAACATCGAATTCTGGTACGATGTGTACGGATTCGACATGAAGGCCATGACCGAGAAAATCTACGAGGATGTTCTCGTGCGGCAAGCTGAGTCCAAAAACCTTGCAGCAGACTCAACCATCTTCCTCCACTTACCGCTCCATACCATTACTACAGCCGAACTTTCTTTCGTGAAACCGTTCTCAGTGGAGACATCCCGGGACATCGACTCGTTGGATGGCTGGGCTATCTGGTTCGACACTTTCTTCCAGCGGTCGCGCACTGCTCAACTTCCTGCAACCTCTAGAGCGGAGACGTGGAAGGAGGAAGACCGGGGGATTGCATTCACCACTGGACCGGCTGGGAAGGAGACTCACTGGCGGTCGTGCATAATGCTAGTGGACCAGAGCAAGCGGCGCGGCAGCCCCGTTACGAAAGGGACGAAGCTCGAAGGCACTGTGCAGTACAGTAAGGGCAAAGAGCACCCTCGCGAGCTAGACATTGAGATATGCTGGCGTACTGGAGATGCTTCCGGGCCCCACAGCCAGATCTGGCTGTTGCGATAGGCGTCTTCTGTTGGCGGAGCTGCAGTGCATTAGCGTCATGGAGCACAATTCTGCACGATCGCATATGCAAGAGCAAGTTGGGGGGGGGGCGTGGTAGTGCAGATTACTAGACTACATACCAACTGTGAACCGTGAGCCTCGCCTTTGTAATTGCTTTTCTGGCATATCTTTGAGCCATTTTTTGCATGACATTTGCGGAGGGATGGTGACGTTTTGACCCTGGCCCATGTTCTGGGGGGGGGGGGGTGTGGTGGAACACATGCGGAGGGAGCTTCAACTTCAGGGATCTGCGACATCACTCAGCTCACCAGACCCCACAACCACATGAACCACCTACCAACTCCACAATAATCGAGGTAAACAGCAGCTCGTCCAGCATTATTCCCCCGCAGCGCTGCTATGCGATCAAGGAGCTTGCAACAGCTCTGTCAACTTCGCTCCGATGCGAGCCATTCTCCCAGGCAGACCACGGACCGCGCTGCAAGCTGTCGCGACGGGGTGCTGGGATGAGAAGCAAATCATAGTAATTCCTCCTTTACACATAACTTTGCGCATCGTTTTTTACCCACTGACCCGCCTGATCCCAGACTTACATATCCGGAAATGCCGTCGTCATCCTGGACGGCCCACATAATGTCGTCCAGACAACCTATCTGGAGGTCTCGGACCAGTTCGTTGCCATTGCTTTTGACGAACTCTCTGGGAAGATAGCTGCCGCTTCTGGATCTACAGTACACGTATACAAGCCGTACGGACGCGATGAGGGCGCGCTGCAGGTAGGTGACTTCAAGGGTAGTCTGGCGCTTGCTGACGGGCGACAGTGGTCACTGCAATGCCACTTACCAGTCGAGGGAGATGACACGATTCAAACGCTGTCATGGGGACTAGATCAAGAACTCCTCGTGGGGAGTTCCTCTTTGACGCTCTTCTCCACCTATAATTCCGTCGAGCGGCTGTGGACCAAACCGCTTGCGAATCCAGCCCACTTGGCGCTCTTCTCTTACGATACCAGCCTGATCGCATCTAGTGGAATGGCTGATAAGCTCGTCAAAGTCTGGCGGCGACTGTCCCTTGCCGATCAACGTTTCGAATATTCTTACCTCCCTCACCCTGCGGTTGTGACGGGCATGCACTGGCGTCGGCCGTTTCATCGGGAAGAGTCATTCGAAAATGTCCTCTATACCATATGTGCAGATAATAAGCTTCGGGTCTGGTCACCAGGCGAGTCCCACAGTCACTACATCCTGCAGTTGTGGGCGGAGATTGATCTTGCCGAGTCGATCCAACCACGCTCTCTCGCACCCGAGGATCGCTCCTCTAAGCGCTATGTCCTCTTCGTTGATATCAGGGAATTCAGACATGCTACGGAGCACGCTGTGCAAAACCCCCCCTCCAACGAAGACGAGACGCACGCCCTGGAGCATCTGGTCGAAGTTGCGAATCGGAGCCCAGATATTTGCATAGTCCTAGACGATCGTGGCAATATGTCTGCATGGGGTCTGGAAAGCGTCGGGAGCAAGCACAGGAAGCCAGGCGATATATTCAACGTTGCTCATGTCGAAGGGCTCAAGATCCGGTTCGACTCCACGGCGACAGGGCTAGAGGACAATGTGCAGCTCCTCAGCTTCTGCGCAGGAGAACCAAGAAGTCCGCTGTCCATACTGGCACATCATTTTGATGGCCGCCTTGAGTGGTATGAGGCACGGTTAGACACACTCTTCGCCCCAACTCCACAGCCCCGGCGCCTACAGCTGAGAGCTGTGTGGACAGGCCACTCTGGCCCGATCAAAAAAGTTGTTCGGACGGCAACAGGCAGATCATTGATATCTCGCACAGGGGACAACGAAAGCATCGTGTGGACTCAGAAGAGCGTAGGGAAGGACATAACAATCTCCCGCCAAAGCGTGCTAAACACCTCTGAGCACATTCACCGCGTATGGCTGTTGCAGGAGGGCAAGTTCATCGTCTTCTTACATCACGACAGCGTTTCCCTTTGGGACGCTCGGGGGAGCAAAGCGAAGGAGGTGGTGCGTCGTCCTTTCAGTCTGCAGACAAAGCCGCTTTGCTTGCTGTGCATTCCCGAAGTCGATGACCACAGCGGATTGGTGCATCTCGCCACCATTAGCTCCGACATGAAAGGGGTAGCGTGGGAAGTTCGTCTTCCTGTGCCAGGCAGCAATGTAATCTCTTTAGAAGACTTCGCGACGTTTGAACTGGGTTCCAAAGAGGACTTTGCGTATGTTTTGCCAGTCGACCCGGCCGGCACATCTCCGGTCATATCCGGGTTTCTCGATACGTTCGCGCGGGATGTTGCGATATCATACTCATCAACGGGTGTCATCAAGTCCTGGACAGCGCGCCCTGATTTGGAACAACGGAAGCTAGATTGGCTCCTTACTTCCACTGTCGAGACCTTCATAGATAATCCCTCGCTCGCAAGTGGAACTTCCATACGGAAAGCCGCCTTGGTGGATTCGGACCGAACGTTGCTCACCATTTGGAACATGCGAAGTGCGCAGCTGGAGCACGAGGAGCGCTTTGAGAACTCTGGAGGCATTCAGGATCTGGATTGGTCATCTACGCCGGACAACCAGTCTATTCTGGCTGTTGGGTTTCCGCATCGAATCATCCTCTACACCCAGCTTCGGTATGACTACCTCGATTCAAAGCCTTCGTGGGCTGTTATGCGCGAGATCAGTACCCGGGAGCTCTCACCGCATCCCATTGGGGACTCTGTGTGGCTAGGAGGAGGAGCCTTTGTTATTGGTATGGGGAATCAGCTAGTCGTTCAGGACAAGTCCCTCCCCGCTTCGAATAACCGGCTACCCGACATGCGACTCTCTGCGAAGGAGAAGACTAGTCATGATATTTTCTCGGTTGTCCGTCGACTCAACGGACCGTTACCAGTGTATCACCCCCAGTTTCTCATGCAGACTCTTCTAAGCGGCAAACTCCACCTAGTGCAGCAGATTTTGCTCAAGTTGTGGAAGAAACTCAAGTTTTATTCCGACGGTGATCCCTTTGACAACTTCATGGACATGGACATTGATGAGTTTTGGAGCCACGAGAATGTATGTTTAAGTGTTTCCTGCTCAACATCGGCTGACATGGCAGACCTCTCTCAGCACGACCAAGCGGGAGCTCAGCTCTTCCTACGCCGATTACGCCGAGGAAGAGCCCGAGGCAGTCACCGAAGAAGTTGCAGCATCGCTTAACGAACTTTTGGCATCGCGTCAGGTGCCATTGCTCTCCAGCCGTGAGCAGTTTCATCTCGCCGATGTGGTAGAATGCGTGGGCACAGTGGAGAAGCACCGTCGAGCCATTGATGAGAACGCCAGTCGCTTCCTTCTCTTCTTCCGCCAGCATGTCCTTCGTCTCAGTCAGGGTCTGGAGTCAACTCCCATTTCGTGGCGAGAAATAACCTGGGCATTTCATAGCGGAAGTCAGGACATTATCACAGACTTGGTTTCCCGGCACTATCATGGAAAGATGCACTGGGCGCAAGCGCGAGAGTCGGGAATGTTCATGTGGATGACTGATATCAACGCATTGGTATGTCCTTCCTCCGTCTTTGTATCGTCCTGACTTGTAGCAGAGAGCACAGTTTGAAGTTATCGCTCGAAACGAGTATTCCAAGTCAGAAGACAAGAATCCTGCGGATTGCAGTCTGTACTATCTCGCCCTCAAGAAGAAGACGGTGTTGATAGGCCTCTGGCGCATGGCCACCTGGAACCGAGAGCAGGCGTCTACGCAAAAGTTCCTTTCCAACAACTTCCAAGAGCCGAGGTGGAAGACTGCAGCGCTAAAGAACGCGTATGCCCTGATGGGAAAGCGGCGCTTCGGTAAGCTCTTTCTTGGTCCATATAAGCAGTGTCTGACATTGCACAGAGTATGCAGCAGCATTCTTTTTGCTCGCGGGTAACCTCAAGGACGCGGTTAGTGTCCTGTCCAACCAGCACGGCGACCTGCAGCTTGCCATCGCCGTGGCACGGGTCTATGAGGGTGACGGTTCACCCGTGCTCAAGGAGTTCCTGCAAGAGAAGGTACTGCCGCAAGCCGCACTCGAAAACAGTCGTTGGCTCGCAACCTGGGCCTTCTGGATGCTGGGAAAGCGGGATAAGGCTGTGCGGGCGCTTATTGTGAGTTCATATGTTATGGAAGCGAAGTGACCTAACGCAAGCAGCTCCCGCTCAGGACAGTGCTCTCGCCACCCGAAACACCAACGCTGCAGTCCAAGCTGTTCCTGACCGATGACCCCGCTCTCGTTGTCATCTACAAGCAGCTCCGCGAGGTCTCGCTGCAAACGCTCCGTGGCGCGCTGTCTGTGTCGCCACGCGCCGAGTGGGAGTTTGTGATGCACACGGCGGAGCTGTACGTGCGGATGGGGTGCGATCTGCTTGCTTTGGATCTCGGTAAGTGCCGAAGGGATCTTAGGTCGTGGGGATAACGTTACGTCTAACGGCTTTCTAGTCCACAAATGGGAGTTCCTGACTCCGCCTGAGCCGCGACAAGCCCCCCGCGCTTCACCGACCCGCACTACGTTTAATAAGAAGGCGCTTGAGACACCTGTCGCGCATGGGCAGAATCCCGACGCATTGCGTGGATTTGATATCGATCCGCGCAAGATACTGAGGAGGCGCAGCTCGCTCGTTATTGCGGACTTGCCGCAGGACTTTAGACGGCATGGTACGGCTCACGAGGAGACCGTGCAGGAAGAGACGAATGGTCTTAACGGCATGAAGGACGGAAATGAGGATATCAAGGAAGATAAGAAGAAGGAAAAGGAGAAGAAGCAGCCGACGCAGTTTGCCGAGCCCGATGCGAACAGTCTGCTGGACGCATTCGGCTTCTAAGGCCTACAGACTTTGTGGTTTCCGTTTACGTAGCGGGTTGTACGACAGGTTGCTTTCGCTTTGAGTTTTCTCGGTGCATAGATCTGACCACTGCATAGCGTGGATAGGCATATGAGGTGGGAGGTGGGGCGGGTGGAGGTTGGCGAGGCGACGTCTGGGAAGCTTTGCGCGCTGTACATAGCGCCGTGGAACATGGCCAGCGCGTTTTGGGTCGTGTCGTGAGCCGAAAGAGCGAGAGGGGACGGGAGAGATGCGTGACTCTTAACTACCATTCCGGCGATATCAAAACTTGGCAGGCTCTTTACGTTCGATGCATGCACCGGGCCCTTGCACACCGTCCAGACCCACCTCTTCGCCAACCACCTGCGTAGCGACACCCTTTGACACCCATACGCGTCGCACGTAACGGCTTTGGATGTGGTCGGGGTGGCCTGCAGAGCAGGTTCTTTGCACGAGAAGCGGCGGGGCTAGTGGGAGGATGCTGCAGTCCGGCACATGCACAGCAGCGTGCGCGCGGCGGGGTTGGGCGCGGTGATTGGGCGGTGGGGTGTTTTGTTGCCACTGGGGAGGCGGGGGGTGGTCAGTAGGAGGGGTGGGTGGAATGCTGCGAGAGAAGGTTTGCAGCGTTGCTGGGGGCGATGGGATGCGGACAGTACAGTTGTGATGGTGGCATGTTGGGGAGAGAGAGTTCTTGTTGTCTTTCTGGTGTTTTTCTGGTGTTTTTCTGTTGTTTCGACGTGAGGTTCGCTTGGTCCATCGACTCACTCCCCGAGTCCATCAGAGTTGAGCAGAGCGAAGTGCTCTCGAAGTCTAGCGAGACTTTCCCACCCCGAAGCGAGGAGTTCAGAAGTGGCAAGGAAGACTTGGAATTGGACAAGGAACAAGATCTCCTGGCCTGTAGGTTCGTCTATCTGCTGTCGACTCTTTCGCTCTTGTGGTGTGTGTGGCCCAACCCCTGGCCGCGGTGCGCTCCGAGCTGCTGGAGAGAACATTGAACAGGGCGACGACTTGCAGAGAGAGACCACTGGGATCACTCGACGACTGCAACTAGAACTGGATTGGACGGGACACTGGACAGGTTGAACAGGCAGAGGAGAAGCAGACGACTCGCGACTCAACGCTTCCTCTCTCTCTTCCCTCACACTCTTCTTCTCTCTTTTTCATCATCTTCTCCATTATCGCGCTCACTTTTCTTCCCCTCACATCCCGTCTCACGGCCCTCGCTTCCCGGCCCGCGCACATCGCCCCCCGTCGGCCACCCCGTCCACCCACCGCGCTCCATGCGCCCGTCCGCTCCTCGCAGCGCGACCTCTAGAAATCGTCGCTGTCTAGCCTAAGGCTCCTCGCGTGTCCCATCCACGACATCTACCTCGCCTCTACGCCCACCGCCGACCTCCCACCTCCACGCACCATGGTCTCCTACCCCGACGACCCCTCCCACCCCCCACCCCGCGCCCTAAACCTGCGCCCCGTCCGCGCACCGAGCTCCATCGCCAGCAGCGTGTCCACCAGCGCGCGCCGACACCACCACCGCCACGCTTCGGGCCGGTCGCATTCGGGCGGGGGCGGAGGAGGAGGAGGGGCGAGCACGGCGGTGACGACGGCGACGGCGCGGTTGGCGAATGAGTTCCCGTGTTTTCATCTCACGGGCGATGTCGAGGTTGTTGTGAGCAGTGGGAGGAAGGAGATGCGATATGTGCTGCATCGGTTGATTTTGGCGCAGTGCTCGGGGTTCTTTGAGGCAGGGATGAGTGAGGAGTGGTCCCGGGTTAGGGAGGGGGGGAGTGGGAGTGGGGCTGAGGCGAGGAGGTGGAGGTATGAGTTGGATTGGGGGAATGGGGATGAGGATGTACCTATGTTGGTGCAGAAGGTGAGCTTGTCTGGGAGACTTTGCGACGGGAGGAAGGCTAACCTGCCAGCCATCACCATCCATATTCGGCGCCGCAGAACCCACGACCCGACCACCGCCCCTCCGTCCAAAACCCCCCCCACCCTCCTCCTCCGGCGGCTTCTTCCGCAACATGGCGAACATCACCTCTCTAAACCTCGGTAACCGAGAACCAGAAGAACAAGACGACCCCGCCGACGACGTGCTGCGCACCTACGACAACCTCTTCCGCGTCTTCTACAACTACCCCCCGAACCTCTCCACGGCCAACATAGCCGACGCCTACGTAGAATGCAAATCCCTCCTCCACGCCGCAGACATGTACGACGCGCTCTCCGTCATCGGCCCCCGCGTAGATCACCACCTCCTCCGCTTCCAATCCCGCCTCTGGAAGCAAATCGCCAAATACCCGCCCAGCTACCTCAAACTCGCCTATCTGGCGCGCAGCCGGGCTATCTTCTCCGAAGCCCTGATCCACGTGGTCGGGCAATGGCCCGCCGCGCTCCCGCAGCTGCGCAACCAGGTCCCGCAAAGAGTGCTGGACCTGATAGAAGACAAAGTCTTTGAATTGGATGACACGAAAGCCAGAGTCGAGGCCAAGCTCTGGCGCATTACGCTTACTACTTCCCGCGGCGAACGCGTCTCCCCCGCCAACGCCTGGCTCGACTGGCTCATGATCTCGCTGTGGCGCCAGTGGTTTGCGGAGAATACCACCCCGCCGCCCGTCGGCATCCTCAAGTCACCCAACGCCGGCGGAGTCAATTCCCGTAATTCATCCCACAGCCGCACGCGCTCCGGCAGCTCCGGCCGCAGCGCCGGCGCCCCCACGGCCAACAACGAACTCGTCCCCGCGAACTCAGGCCGCGCTCCCGCCCCCGGCGTGCTAAACACCGGTCTCGTATTCCGCAAAATCGGTGTGGGGGGACCCGCATACCTAAACCACGACGCCGTGAAACGCTTCCTTAAGCTCACGCCCGAAGCGTATAGCCGCGATAACCTGCGCCGGGCGGAGCGGCGGCTCGAGGAGATCAAGAATATGGCGCGGGATGCAGTGCAGCCGCTTATGCGGAACTTTCTGGAGTTGGAGATTAGGGGTGCGGTGGAGCAGGGGGGTGGGCTTGGGTATTTGACGTGTACGCGGGTAGAGGAGGGGGATTGGCCTTGGGAGGAGTAGGGGAGTTGGAGGGGAATGGTTGGGTGGTTTGTGGGGTTGAAGGGCTGCATATACCCCAATTTGCTTGGTGTGCATGGAGTGTTGGGTGGGGTTTTTGCTGCTTGGATTTGGATATGGGTGCATTTGGGTGGGTTACGATGTTATGAAAATGGGAGGGCGCATGCGGGACATGTTCCTGTCACGATATCGAGCATGAGCCGCGGACGTGTTTCGTGGGCATCTGGTATGTAATTCGCGGTCTGGATGGGTTCGGTGGTATCGATCTCCTCGAGGTTAGAGATCAGCCGTGACACTCGGAGGCGTATTGACGGCCGATTTCGGACCTTGAGAAGAACGACGCGACGTAACCCATCCAGACCGCGAATATTGCCATAAAGTACTCTACGTCTTGCATCATGGCCTAATACGAATGAGATGAAAGTAACCACGAAGACATGCCTAATACCGTGCCGCTCCCAAGTGAGATTCGCCGCCCCGCCATCAACCCACCCGCCCAAACCACGCACATACCAAAGTTACAACACCTAAGCTACAACATCCAGGACATCCATCGTACTCTGCTCGCGCTTCACCGTCCGGCGCCTCACCACCTCCGTCGCCTCAACCACATGCTTCCCCTCCTCCTCCCTAGCCACAACCTCCGCCTTAACCTTCTCCCCCACACCCCTCGTCCCAAACGGCGGATCAAACCTCTTCCTCAACGTCTCAATCATCTTCCCGAACCAATACCAATTCAGTCCGTTCAGGGTCAGGTTGGAGCCTAGATACGCCGCCACGAGCCAGAGGGGCACGTCCGCATCCCCCGTGCCGTAGAAGCGCAGCGCTTCAGCATCAGCGGCGCTGAGGGCTTTGAGACTGAAGGCGGGGCCGGAGGACGAGCTAGCGGCAAAGGCGCGCCAGGCGTCGTAGTATACGAGGACGGAGTTGTAGCTCCCCCAGACGAGGCGGCAGCCGGCAAAGGTCGCGAGGAGGCAGAGCCCGTTGAGGAATTGCAGCGTGGAACCCGTCATATTCAACTTATCGCAGAACCAGTGGACGTTAAGAAACGGGGACGAGAGCTCGTAGAGGATGAAGGTTGGGCCGTAGTAGTTTACGAAAGGGCGCTGGGGGGCACGCTGTCAGCATATACTCCACGCTCTGTTGTGTAGGGGGACACTGGGGAAGGGGACCTACGAAACCAAAACTGAACACCGTAAGCGCAGCAACGGCATGCGCCAACATCCCCGGCCCAAACACCCTCACATTCCGCGCCGTAACCACAAGATCCCAAGCAAAATACCCCGTCGCCAGCGCCTGCACCAGCCCCGTCCCGCCCGTGTACCCCCACACCCTCGCCTCCCAGCCCATATCCTTCCTCTCCCCGTCCACGCTCATAACCCACAGCGCCGTCGCGCACACCAGCACGCTCTGCAGGAGCGACACGACGTGCACATCCCAGTTCAGCCTCGAGCGGGGGGACAGGTTGGCATACGTTTGCGGGAAGAGACGCTTTGAGAGCGCGGGGGAGACGGCGGTTTGCGTGAACTGGTAGAGCGCGAAGGCGAAGAGGATTTCGTGGGAGTGGAGGGGGAGGGTGGGGAGGTTGAGTGCGTCGGCGAGCGGGGTGACGGCTCGGACGAGCCAGGTGGGTGCGGGGAGGGGGAAGGGGTCGTGCATCGCGACGGCGTTCGGTGGTGGTGTTGTCGTCGTTCGTGAGTTGGGACGGTTAGAAGTTGAAGACCGGACGAGCGGCGTCGACCTGCGCTCGGGGCGGGGGACGTGAGGCTGAAAGCAGACAGCCAGTCAAAGCCCCTGGCCTAATTGCCAATCCTCAACGAACCCAAAAACAAAGAGAAACCGTAGCAGTAGTGGCCGTCGGCGAAGGAAGCAACAACAGCTTCAAATGAAGTCCTGACCAGCAACGCCGTCCACGATGGATGTCCGGCTCTACATACCCCGGGCTCCCGGCCCGCTAAATACTCCACGGGCCTTTGCAGAGCAGTGCACCGGCCGCCTGGTTGCCTGTTCTGTTTTCCTGCAGGGGCTTTTTGTTGGGCGGGCTGTGGTCAGGGGACCGAGGAGGAGGACGACGGGCATATGATCATCAGTATTCCCCCGCAATATCATGACGATCTGAGGATGGACGTCATCCGCGCAGTGCATGCGTACGGAGGCACTCCCTCATCGCTCGTCCTCTAGGTCATGCTCTCCTTCTTCGATGGCTTGAGGCTGGAGATGTTGTTCATGTTGTTCCCCGTCTCGTTTCACCCGCTTCCCCGACCGAAGTGCCGCTGCGCCGCGGCTGCGGTGTGCGGGACACGTCGACATGTGGAATAGGTTGAGCAGCTGCGTGTGAGGGGAATGAGCTACGGAAGTACTGTACCAGGCTGCCGAGTGGTGGCCTCGGAGTCGAGCTTTGTAGTCATAACTCCGTGCAGGAATGGGGATGATGCCTAGTAGGCAGGATGAGATGGGGACTCATACAACAGGCCTGGGAGACATGACTACAGTCTGGTCTGGCAGACGATATGGCAGCTCTATCTCGAGTCATTTTGGGGGACGTAAGTGTGACGGTTGGTCGCAGCAGTTGGTGCTCTTCAAAGATCCAGATCGTCGATAGTTCACATATATCCGAACCTCAAGGTATGGAACATCAACATGGACAATCCGTACTGCGCAAAGACAGACGAATTATCAAATTACCATGCCCGCTCAGCAAAACATGCATTCCAGCCGTTGTCACACGGAATGCGTCATCATAACTCCCTTCTTGCTATCCCATCACCGTGAGAAGAGTCCGTATAGCACCAAGTCCAGCCAGCAGGCAAACCTCACAAGGCCGCTTGTTTCTGAACCATCATTCTATACTTCCCGGAGAGAAGTCAGGCCGCAAAGCGAGTAGCAGTGCAGTGATGAAGTGTAGACTCGAAAAAAGATTCGGTCGGCTCCCGATATCATCGGCATCCGGCCGGAAATTCTTGGCCCCCGGCCGGCGCAGCCAAAGACTCAAACATCAATCAAGCAGCATCAACAGCCATTGTCGCGCAAACGAGATAGAACCGTGCTCAAGCTCCCTAGACACCGCTTCCGTCTCTCTGAGGTACAAATCCCAGCTCTCACTGCGCAATTCCACCCAGCTAACAAGCCAGACCGCACCGCTCCCCGCACATCCCCACCCCACTCTCCTCCGACCCGATATCACCATGATTACCCGGTATCTCGCCTCCGTGACGACGAAGTTCAACCCCTTCACGCCGGGTGCAAAGACGGCGCGTGTATTCCTCGCCAATCTGCCGCCGAATGCGCGGCAGAACATGCAAATCAATACCACGGTGCTGCCGCGGGCGAGTGTGGAGCCAGCGACTCTGGATATCAAGTTCAGTATGTAGACACCTGGTTTTGAAGAGGGGCTGTCACCTGAAGAATATAACTCTATGATATGGAGAAGTTGAAGTGGTGGTAAAAATATCCGGATATCGGCTAATACCTTGTGACAGAGGACGGCAAGGAGATGACTATCGATCTGGAGAAAATGAAGATCAACGACGTGGCGGTGGAGGTGGATCGGCATTCGCGCATGCTTCAAAGGCAAGAGGATCTGTCCAATTCATAGACAAAACTCAAGCATATATGTACGATATTGGGGTGGTACCCGGGCACGCTGGGAGAGCTGGCCGCTATGCATCACGATACCATGTCACGCATTCGATTGGAGTTGGGGTCTGGATTACAGACAAAACTGTCCCATGTTTCGCTTTTATCTATCTAGCCGCCATGTGCATGCACGAAAGACAAAGGCTCATTGGACTCCGTTTCTGACCTGGACTCAAGTTTCCCCTGTAACGGGGAGTAGGATGTCTACTGCGGGGCGCCAGAGATGAAAAACCACTTATCCATGCTAGGGTCAATCGGAGCCGGAGGAAGGTCCTGGCCGCGCGGGATGTTGACACTGCCGGGCTCGACGCGGTCGGGCGAGTTGATAGAGACGTTGGTGCTAGATATATCAGCTCAATGCTCAAACCCGTACGAAAGGCAACTTACAGCGAGATCTCACCACGAGGAGTCTTGCCCTTGATGAGCTTCTCCCAGGCCTCAGCGCACTCACGGACGACGTCCATGGCGTACTTCCTGTTCTTGCACTCGCCGGAGAAGGCGAACTGGTTCTCGGGCTTGCCATCCGGGATCTTGTAGATACGGAACCACTCATTGGTGGCGCGCAGGAGACCGGGCAGGTGACGTTCAACGTCCTCAACATCGTTGAGCTTCGGCGCCAGCGGGTCGTGGATATCGATCACGATAACCTTCCAGTCGGTCTCGCCCTCATCGAGCAGGGCCATGACGCCGAGGACCTTGACCTGCTTGACATCACCGGGCTTGGCCACCAGCTCGCCGATCTCGCAGACGTCGAGAGGGTCGTTGTCGCCCTTGGACTTGGTCTCGGGGTGGACAACGTTAGGGTCCTCCCATGTCTGCCGTGCATGTCAGTTGGGTGTCTTGAAATTTTTGCCATATGATGTCACATACCTGAGGGAACATGCCATAGTTCCAGAGATAGCCCTTGTGCGGGAAGCAGTTGCGAACAAAGCGGAGCTTGCCCTTCTTGATGTCCTGCTTGATCGGGTTGAGGACTTCCTCCTTGGAGGTCTAGAGGTACACGTCAGTGAACCCGTTCGATGCACAGCTCGTGCGGGGCACGATGAGCACCACGCTTTCTCGAGCAAACACTAGTACGCACCTCCATCTTCGCGTTAGTCCAGCGAGGCACCTCAACAATCATGTTCAAGATGGTCTGCTGCTCATTGGCATAGAGCGGGATGTCGTGGAACGGCGAGATAGGAACGCCATCCTTCTCGATGTATACACGGTGCTCGAGGGTGTTCGCAGCGCCGACCTTGCGGGTAGTATAGGGAGAGGGTTGAGGAGACGCCATGGTTGACGATAGAGCTGTGCTTGACGGTGAGGATGGTTTGCGAAGGTGGCCCGCAATGTTTTCCACGCGAGAGGAGGTTTGGTCTCGGAGGGTGGGGCGGGAAGTTGGTGGTGCCAGCGTGCTTAGGCGGAGGGTATTTACTGGTTTCAAAACGGCTGGTCGTTTGCAGTGCGGGGTCTTCTGGCTTGATGTGCACCAGTGACCGGGGAGCTGGAGGGAATGGCGAATTCGGAGGGGATTGCGCAACTGTGACATGGAAAAAAATCGGTAGTCAAGTCTTTAAGCCCATTTGGCTGTGATCAACACCAATTAACCTCGGAGCGATAGTGAGCAGACGTCGGACCGGGCTTGACAAAAGGTTACGTGCCGCCGCCATCAAGCGGATCCCCGAAGGCAAAATCACCCGCTAGCCTCCGGTGCAGGTCAGAGCTCCAAGTGCGTCCATATTTATGAATGCGAGCTACTGTACTTGACGACTTCTATCTATTTTTCCTGCTTCTAGCTCTGCTCAGAGCTGTGTCTACCTCACCCAAACAGTAATTTCCCAGATATGGTGCCCAATGGCAATGTCCACAACCCCCAACATTCACCAAGACCACGCTCCGTGATCCTTCGGGTAAGCTCGGGCAACCGCGTAAATCTCAGTACAGTCGGCGCGGCCTCCAGAAGCCCGATGCCGAAATCTTCTCTCCATCATAGAGTGTGACCAGAGACCGCTGAGCTTGGTTGAAGTTATCTACTTCTGTATTGTGATAAGGCACTTCTTCATGGTAAGGCATTTCATCTTCCAGAATGGCCGATCGGCCAAAGTCATCCTGGGTGTCAAATTGAGCATCCATCGGCTGATTGGCAACTTCAGCGTCTTCCACGGCTATCTCATCGCTGGGTGAGCAGTAGAGCAAGTGATCGATGATGCCCTCATTCATGCCGCCCAACGGTACCGGGCTGCGAGCGTTGGTCCTGTGATATGTCTCGACATTCTCCGGCACTGGAAACTCGTCACGGAACAACTCCGGATAAAGGAGGGGTCTCGTCACTGGCTCAGCATGCCGTGCACGGCCAGGCGTCGCCCAGTTGTTCGTATAAGAGCCTTGCTCTGGGTTTTGCAGCGAGCGTGCATTGCAGTGCTGCCGACGTCCGTTCATTGATGGCGAATGGGCTCTCGCATCAGGAACATTGCGTTCAACCCGCACATTTGCGGGCCTTTGTCGAGAATCTGGAACCCAGACTCGCTCTCGTGATAGTCCTGGAAGATTTCCATTAGTCCCGCCTGGTTGGCCTCGCACCTCCGGCATGCGTGGACTGCAGACACTGTTCTCCTCCAGTTCTTCCAGGATACGTGGAGTACTTCGTCTGGGACTTAGTCCCCTTTGATCCTGGTTGGAAACACTCTGTAATGGATTCTCTTTCCTTGCTTGGTCAGGAGAAGGGGGTTCTTTGCTAACGCAGCTCGAGCGAGGTCTAGTTGTGGGCCTTTCCACGTGTTTTTGAGACGCTATTTGCGGTCTGAGAGGGGCCTTCGAATAGTGGTCTGCAGCTGTTTTCATCAGGTACCAGACATCCTTGAGCTTCACAGCTCCATCAGTAGCTGGGCGGGGCCGCAAGGAAGATCTCTGCAATCGAGCAGATGACTCGGTCCATGAGAAGCAGCTTGTCGAGGCCGCCCGGGAAGTACGAGGGTCAGACCTCATGCGTCGCTCTTCTGGGTGCTCAATCGTCGGCCTGATTGAAACATGGCTTTCAGCATCATGAGTGCTATCCTGGCGATAGCGCTCTCTTGTCGACTGATTTGAAACTTTGTGGGGCCCCGGTGGGTGATTCGAATCTTTGACGGCTGGCACATCTCTCTTAGGCACAAAGTATGTTGATATCTCCTCTTCATTCGCCCTTGCCCGTTCTTTCTTTCTCCGGGCGTTCCTACTCTCAGCGGGTGGTTCTTCCGGCACATCTCGCTTTTGAAGAAAGCTGATCTCATTGAAGGCAAGATCCGGAACTAGACGTAATCAGATAACTTTCAGCGGACCGGAAGTTGAGAAGCTACTCACGTCCTCGGCCGCGGAAGGGAGAGGAGGCCTTCCCTCTGTTGAAGAGGCCGAATCCTGCTTGCGGTTTGAGCTGCTGCTCGTCAGATCACTCCTTGAAAGTATGCTGGAGGTGCATACGGTCAAACGATCACAGGGGACGTTCTTTGCCCTGAAGCTGTGCGAATCGGCCTTTTTCCTGTCCTTCTTTTCAGTCTTCGATGTTTTGCGCCCCTTGCTCTCTGCCTTTTTGTCTCGCTTCTTCTTCGGTGGCTTCGGGTCGTAACGTTCAGGGCGGGTCTTGCGGCGTGGCTGTCGGCAGTATTTCCCACTCACACTTCTGACTTCTTCTGAACTTGCGCTTCCCTCCGAGCCACTGTCCGCTCTACTCATTCCGTGTGCGCCATTATCAGATGCCGGCCCATTCGAGGGTGGTCCAACTGGCAGGACTGGGTCTAACAAAGAACTATCTGCGGAGGAATGTTTGCGCTTCCGGGGCTTTGGCAGTGGTTCGACTTGACGATCTACGTGGAGGAAGCCGGGAAACTCAGGCGCTCTGGGAATCTGATCTGGCGAAGAGGCTTTAGCTGTCATAACGCCATCCAGCCATTTCCGAACGTCCATCGGGAACAAATTCGAAGCTGAAGTCTCATGGCGTCAGAGTGTTTAAGTTAGGGCAAATGTGTCCCTTCCCCGACGTGCCTCCCCAACCCACGACGATATGGTCGTTCCTGCCCGTTCAGATGACAGATACGTCAGAAACATCTGATTAGAAATGTCTCTTGGCTTTGTATCAGACTTCGAACTTCCCGTTCCTTTGTAACAATATCATGAAGTCAACCCAACTGTCGTCGATGTAATGCCAACTTCATTTGTCGAGTGGGTGTCTTCAGCGGCATGTTCCGAGGGCCTCGCTCTCCTCTTTTGCATACAAGGCTCCCCTCGCCTCCCATTGCCACGACGATGACCAGCCTTGCCGGCCTCGCTTTGGAGCAGGTGGAGCAGATTGCTGGTATCGCTCCCGTTCCCGCTTCCCGCTTTCCCGTAGCTCCCGGCGCACCACATGGCCTTCATTGACCCCGCCCTTTGCCTCCTCATGGTCCATTTTACGGTGGTGATGGTCGTGGGACAAGTTGCCAGCATGCAGGCATCCAGCTTCACCAGCTGCAGCTACTCCTAGTGACGGCCAAGCTCATGTCGGCAGGGATTGCCGTTGTAACGGGTTTCTTGGGTATCTTAGCGATGCAGGCGTGCAGGGTGCCGTTGTTACGTCCGCCAGCAATGGCTGGGCTCATTCGACTGCTATTTCTCCGCATGGCTGAGTTTTAATGCTGCCGTCCAATGCCATGAGCCGCCGTCTTCACACCTTGTTAGCG
Organism: Trichodelitschia bisporula; assembly: GCA_010356995.1. Lineage (NCBI taxonomy): Eukaryota > Fungi > Ascomycota > Dothideomycetes > Phaeotrichales > Phaeotrichaceae > Trichodelitschia > Trichodelitschia bisporula. The sequence continues at coordinate 1,347,532 of ML996689.1, read as the reverse complement.
TTGTCTGGAACGTTGAGCCAGGTCTCGCCCCCCACTGCACTCTCCAGCTGGCGCCGGAGCGATCGCACGTCGGGTGGAGGCTCGGACAGCGGGTCGCCACCTCCACACCAGCTCGTCCTGCTTTCTATGGGGAACGCTACTGCTGCCGTTGTCCGCGGCTGCACGGCCACAGCTCCGAGCCTGCGCCGGCGCGCTCACCCGCATCCGCGCATCGTTGAGTTTTTGCGAGGCTCGCAAGAAGTTACGTAGTAAACGTTTCACGGATTTCAAATCCAGGGTAATTCCCGGCCGCTTCTTCTCAGGCCGTTGGCGGGGTCAACAGAGGGGCAACTGGACAAGGCTGTTGAGTAGGGTCAACGGGGGACTGAGGCCGCGTCAGGTTAAGGGGCATCTGAAATCCCTATCTCGACAGGAGAAGAGGCGATGAGGGATGATGGACGAGGGACAGCGTGACGCTCCTACCTTGAAAGTTGCTGCGGCGTGCAGACGGCGCAGTAGCAGCCATTAGGTTGGCGCCGGACGTGGAGACAGAGAGGGACACCCGAGCTGCACGGTGGGCGCCTATGATAGCCATTGGGCCCTATAAGGCGGGCTGCCTCAACGGACTAGCCGGGAGATGCTGGAGCGATGGAGAGGGCATTTTGCCGGTATTGGATGGAAGTGCATTTCGTCGGCCGTGGGGTGTGTGTGGCGTACGGACTGCGTTGTCCGGGGGCGGAGAGGGTGGGCGAGGGGCAGGCGTTGAGACGTGCAAATATTGAAACGATTCCATTCAACCCGCTTTGCGAGCCCAGTGGTTGCAAGGCGCAATTGGCAAGATTTGAGGCTGCAAGAAGCAGGATTGAACCCTTTTTCCCCTCAATGAATGAGCCGGAATCCGGACCCGGGAAAGCCAGATTTAGAGAAGCGAATTGGTTTGCCGTTCTGACCCTTCGGATAATTTTCTGCACTATGAATTCGCAGCAACGCCTTTCGCGAGGTTGCCTCGTGCGGCTGGCGGTTGGCGGCTTTGCCCCACCTTAGCGGTTGACCCCTCAATCCCTCAACCCCTCATCATCCCTCTCACCTCTCATCAGTATTCCCCCCACCAGTCCTTTGCACTGTTGTCTCGTGTTGCTTCTATGTCTCGACCCATCCTATCATCTCGTTCTACCCCCTTCACTCCTTTCCTTTGGCCTTGAGGTTTGCGCAGTTCCTGTGAGATAGCACATGACGACATGGTAGATCGTTGCGGTATCGGGCACGCAATAGGGTCTAGGGCAACACAGCCCCGCTCGACCCCTCCGCCGAGCAACGAAAGCTTGCCGTCCCTTCGTCGCTGTATGAAAAGGCGAGAAGAGCCTATGAAGCACATTTTCTGAAGCAATCTTTTTCGAACAGGAGCTGCAACTAAGTTGTAGGTGCTATCGCCGCGTCACTTCTATTCGTTGCTGTACGCTTGCCTTTCAGCCTAGGTCTCTTGAGTCGGGACCCCTACGACGTAGTGCCTGGGGGTGCTAGCCCTTACCAGGGTCAATGGCAGGCAGCCGCTAGCGCGAGGCGCGCCTCCCCTCCCAGTTTGCCCCGCGATTTGGCTGGCACTTTCCTGGATGGGAGGAAGGAGGAGGGGAGGAAGTTGCGTGAGTGGTGATGGAGGGGGTGAGGGGCAGCAGGTGGGAGGGAAGGGGCAGCAGGTGGGAGGGAAGGGGCAGCAGGTGGGAGGGAAGGAGCAGCCCCTCACATCATCTCGCTGCATTTGCCTCAGATCACTTCATCTTTTCTTCCCTTTCGACTTCAACTCCCTTCAATTCCAACTTCTTCCATATCCTCTCGTCCTATCCAATTCACTTGCACTGAACTCGCGCTCGTCCGGCGTCAGTGTTCAGCGCGAACCCTTCGCCATCCCACAGGGCTCCATCTCTTGTCAAACATCCCGCTGCCCGCTACCGTACAGCAGCTAGACCATCATATCCCAACCCCAAGGGAAACGCCTGCGCATCCACGTTCCTCCGTGCCCGTCCCCAAAAAAACACCTGACTGCGGATAGCCGGTAATCTCTGTCAGAGTTCTTCTAGCCCCATCCTGGTTCTCTTTCGCGGTTAAAACCCAGCTTCCTCCCCCCCATCCCATCCCATCTTTCACCTTCAACCTATTCCTCTGCCAAATACCGACCTTTGTTCTTTTATCGAAGAACTTCGTCATCTTAACAACTGAACAACTCGCACTCGCGCTTGTTCTTCAACCCCCTACCAGCAATCATGTCCAAGCTCTTTGTTGGGTAGGTCGACGCTTCCTCCCTCCCTGTCGCATTGGAGGAACGTAGCTAACCAGCTTGTCATAGTGGCCTCGCGTGGCACACTGATGACAACACCCTTCGTGCCAAGTTCGAGGAGTTCGGTGTCGTCGAGGAGGCCGTTGTGGTCAAGGATCGCGACACTGGCCGTAGCCGTGGCTTCGGCTTCGTGCGCTACGCCCAGGATGCTGATGCCGAGAGCGCCATCGCCGCTCTGAACAACGTTGAGTACGTCATTCACTGTCTTACCTGTCTATTATCTAACTCAATGCGTGCAGGTTTGACGGTCGCACCATCCGTGTCGACAAGGCGTCGGAGCGTAGCAGTGGTCCTCGTAGCGGTGGTGGTGGCTTCGGCGGCCGCGGCGGCTACAACGATGGCGGTGGCCAGGGCGGTGGCGGCAGCTATGGTATGTTCCTCGTCCCTTCGGATTGAACTCTACTGACATCCAACAGGCGGCGGCTACAGCCGTGGTGGTGGTGGTGGTGAGACCTTTCGTACTCATATTCTACGTCCAGCATGCTAACGATCTTCTAGGCGGTGGCCAGTGGGGCTCCGGCGGCGGCGGCGGCGGCGGCTACGGCGGCGGCCAGGGCGGCTACGGCGGTGGCCAGGGCGGCTACCAAGGTGGCGGCCAGGGCGGCTACCAGCAGGGTGGCGGCCAGGGCTACGGCGGTGGTGAGCAGCAGGGCGGCGGTAACCAGTGGTAAACACCACTGGCTATCGTCTCCGCGTCCTTGGTTCTCTGAGTCATAATCCCACCGACTCGGCGGCTTTTCGGTAAGGTCGGGGTTCTTTTTTGTCTGGAAGTGTCGTCTTTCGGGGATTCGTATGAAAGCGCGACGACAACCTCATCTCACGACATTTGCGCTTTACCTGTTGCGATTTTCTGTTATTTGATGGGTCCTCAAGGCCATGGAAGTACCTTACGGACGGTCGCTACGAAACCCCAAAGATGATACCCGGTTACGAGTATAAGAATGGGAGATGATCGATGACGCTTGTTCTTGTTTCAGTTCGCGCAGCTCTTTCATCTGTTTTTGGTCAGACTTGTATGGTGTGTTCGCCGTGTGAAAAGTACACTGCTTTGAGTTCGTTCGATGAGCTTCGTAGACTCAAGGTGTGCGCAAGGGACCAGTCAAAGGAAAGGATTCTCGTCTGTAAAAGTACGATATGGTGCGATGATCTCCTTGCGCATCAGAAAGGCCATGATACAAGTTTTCTTGTTGCTCGAGAAGAGATCGTGATGCGAACTTGTTCTTGTTCAGAGACAGTGATACGAGTTTGGAGGAAGGCGTATATGGTTCAGGTTTGTTTGTCGAAGGGCTGTCCTCGAGCATCTATCGTCAAAGAGGAGACCCGCCACGCGTTCCATGCAGGGCTTGCTACGCACTGTGGGTCTGGACCCGGACTTCGAACCGCGGTTTTGGGGCACACTGTCCGATTCGGGCTTGAGATATCGGTCCCAGCAATATCCGCGGGATGATGTCCACACAACAGCGTTCTCTACGACGACACTCTAAACGGCATATCTGAAGCGGCTTCTCCAGGTCAATTTCCTCACAACGAAGGCCGCATACTTTCTTGACGTATTCATCTTTATCTCAAAAGGCACGAACAGCTCTGGACTCGCGCGCCGACCCGATTAGCACGACATTGTGCCTACCGACAACGCTTCAACGATCCTCGATTCTGAGGCTCGGCAGAATCGGCGGTGGATCGTCTCGATAGCAGCAGCGGCAATGCCACGAGCAGCAGCCGCACACTCCTCACGCAACATCGCGCGCGGCACGCGGAACGACGCCCTGAAAACGGACGACGACCGGCGCAGCGGTGGAGCAGATGCTGGAGGGTGTGGTCTGGGTGTAGGACGGGGCAGGAGGACTGCCGGATTGTGCGGCAAGAGGAGGATTGGGACCTCGAAGGAACGCTTTCGGCGCCGGGATTTGGAACGGTTGGAGGCTTTGGGTCGACGCTGATGCGTTCTTCGACTTGTTGTTCGCGATATGGGGGGGAGGTGAGGGGGTTGATGGGTGGTATCAGGATCAGGGACCGGCCTGCCGAAGTGCTCCCCATCTTGTGACTCCGGGCCTGGAAATGGACGGTTTCTACTCGATGGATGCCTTTCTTATGTCCCCGCCGCTCTGGAGCGCGTGAGGCTATCATGAGGCTATCATGAGGCATAAGAGCATCCCCATAGCAACCCGCAGCCTAGGAATCAGAGACCCGTCAAACAAGCCATCGTGCAAGGGACAGATCGTGCATCTAGATGGCCCGATCTTGCATCGAGACAGCGCGATCTTGCATCGTAGATCTAGCCAGCCCCCCACACCCGCCCGATGATCTCAGATCGAACATCTGCAAGATCGGGCGCTGGATCGCGATCTGCCCCCTCGGGGATCTCGATCGCCTACAGAACGTCTGGACCGTGCGGCTAGCTGCCGAGCCGGTGCCCTGGAGGTGGGACGGGAATGAGTGGTCATGGCCGCGGCTGCGGCCGATAGCGGGAGGCGGGCGATGGGGGAGGCTGCTCGGCATGCGTGGTAGTTGAATAGAACACATACAGAATGAAGACGGCGCATCAATCCTCAAAACAAGTACTCAGGGTATCCCTAACCATCTAACCCCCCCGCTCTCGACGCCCACTTGCCCCCTCGAACCAATCCTCTTCTCAAAACGCTACCTCAACCCTACGGCCTCGGCCTCGGCCCAATAATCTGCCTCCTCCCCCCAAACCCAATCCCCTTATCCCCACGATTCTGACTATCCCCCCCAAGATACCCATACTGATTAACATCCCAACTCTTCCCCGGCTGGGCACCCTGACTCTCATCCCGCTCAGCAGCAAGCTGCGCCCGCTGCGCCTCCTCCCACTCACGCTGCCGCTCGCGCTCGCGCTCCATCTCCTTTTCAAGCAGACTCTTGCTCGCCCACCCGCCGGCCTTGGTCTTCACCTGGCTCTGCGCACGCCGCGCGTCTTCGGAGCGTTGCTCGGCAGACGACGTGAGCCCGAGTTCGGCAGGGTAGTGCTGCGTGGGTGTCCGCGGTGCGGGGGCTGGGTTTTGAGACAGGAAGGTGTCGACGCGCGAGGGCGGGCCGGCGGAAGTCGGTGTCTTCCTCGCGTAGGCGAGGGGGTCGGGCAGGGGGCGGGGCACGGAGGAGGAGGAGGTCGTGGGCGTGGGGAGGGGCCGGGGCGTGGTGCTCGTGTTTGAGCTCGGGGTGGGGAGGGGCCGGGCGGGGGATGCGGTTGCGGCTTTCGGGGTTGTCGGGTCGGGGAGCGGGCGCGACGGGAGGGAGGGCGCGGCGTCGGCGGGGTTGGGGAGGGGGCGCTGGGGCGAGGCGGTGCGTGCTGCTTTGCGAGCTTGCTGCTCGGCCCATTGCTGGCGGAGATACTCCTGCTCGTTGCCGACCCAGGATACGTTGCTCTCCTGTGGGCTCGGCTCGCGAGGGGGCGGGGGCGCCTTAGAGCGGGAGCGGGAGCGGGCCTTCCGATCCGCCTTGCCTTCGTCGCGGGACGGGCGGCCCTCGCGCTCCTGGAGATACAAGCGCTCGCGCTCCTTGGCCTCTTCCAGCTGACGCTCGAGATCGCGGACGCGCTCGCGCTCGGCCTGGCGCACAGGATCATTAAAACTGCTCTGGCGGCTGCGGTCCTGCTTGTACTGGCTGAGAAATTGGCCCTTGAGCTCGACGTCGGTGCGCTTGCGGGACTGAAGGCGGCCCTGCAGGTCCTTATCCTCGCGTTGGCGGGCCTCTTCTTCGGCTTTCCATTGCTGCTCTTGTTCTTCCCATTCGCGCTTCTGTTGCTCTACGCGCTGCTTTTCCTCTTCGCGGGCACGGCGCGCTTCTTCTTCCCAGCGTTGTTCTTCTTCGCGCTGTGCGCGCTCTTCGTTTAGCCGGAGCTGCTGCTCAAGGGCTTCGACTTCGGCGCGCTGGCGCTCGGCTTCTAACTTTCGCTTGCGCTCTTTTTCGGCGAAGCTGGGGACGTTCGGGCCGGGGCTTGTGATCTGACGACGGCCACCGAAGGCAATGCCTTGGTTGCCCTGGCTGGCGCCACCCATGTAACCTAAATGTGTTAGTTAGTGACTGATGAAATCGAACTGTGTTATACCGTATTGAGCGATGTTCCATGCGGGCGCCGTGACCCCTTCATCACTCTTCTTGCTCCAAGAACTTATGGGCGCAGGCGACATTCTAGATTCCGACCCGGTCGATCCTCCAGTCCGCATAGGGGACATTGTCCTCGCAACGGGAGGCGGGGCAAAGGAGTTGACCGAAGGCACAGAGCTTGCGCTACTGAGCTTGCGATTGCGCGCAAAGGCACTCGAGCTCATCGAACCAGTTACTGACGGACTCATCGCACCACCACGCTTCGGTCCGATCGGCTCGGGAAAGCGCGACGGATTTAAAGAATATGCGACGCGGCTGAAAGCACTGATACACTGTAAGACCTGTGCGGGGTCCTTCTGCTCGTAGAGATCGACGGTGAGGAAGCGGTCGTGCGCGGGGAGGTTCAGCGGCGGACGCTCGCAGGCGGCAAGGAAGTGCGAGATGTTTTCCATCTGCATGAAGGGCATTTTGGAGTTCTTGAACCGGACTCCGGGAGGGGGAAGCACGTTATTGACGAGCCTGAAACTCAGATCAGTATAAGTCTACGGACAGGTCACTACGGTACGCACCTGCACAGGATGGTGCCGTCCTTGAGCAGCTCCAAGAGGTCCTTTTGAGGCAAATTCTCCCCGAGAGCATCCTCGATCCAGGCCCGGACCTCATTCGCGGCCTTGGGCGTGTAGCGGGACAAGCGCAACGCCTTCATGTCCTGGTCTAACGAAGTAACCGACGCCATGGTCGAAGTATCGATTGCAGAGGGTTTGCGGGATCTTTGTACGGTCGCGTGGATGCAAAATAGAGGTTGCGCGCAGCAACAATCAGATTCCGGTATGACGTGGACCGGTCGCGCCGGAGTCCGCGTCTGTTGCGAGAGAGAGGCCAATTTACAAACAGGTGGAAGTCGAGCGATGTGACGGAAGGTGAAGCTGTGTACAAAGACAGAGGTTAAGGTCGATGTAGGTGAATACTAGGTGGTGTAGGGTAAAGGTACATGTGGAAGAGAAGCGAATGTCTTCGATGGGGTTGGGCGGAGGGACAGCGGAAAGGCAGATGGACCGGGTGGTGGGGGCAGGAAAGTGACGAATCCGCTCTATTTTCTGCTGCTGCGCCACCTTATTAAACTCTAATCGATTAGAGGACGGGAGCGCCACGATACGGAAAGCTCCAGCCACCCTTTCGTCATGATTCCTACGACCGACAACCTTCGATTTTCTCGTTCCTCCTTACGGATCTGACACAATCGCAATGGGTCCGATTAAGCAATTATGGTTAAGGTGGAAGAGTCTCCAACTCCCTTGGCGGAAGAAGTGGCTAGTCGGTCGGCAATCATCCTATCCCTCGCCGTATAACCCCCAAAAAACTGACAACCCACAGGCTCCGACCTCTCCGGTAACACCTTCTGGGAATTCCGCGACCAAATCAACATCGGGCGCGTCCGGCGCATAGTGCACTACGATCCCAAAGCACACTACGCCGACGTCAAACTAGCGCGTCAGTCTCCCATTCCCGTCCTTCTTTTCGTATAGTAACATCCCCCAGCACAATGGGTCCAGTGGCTCCGGCACACGCGCGCGGATCCCCCCTCCGTCCACGAGCAGCAGCAAGACCTCGTCCGGCTGGAGAATCTCAAGCACCTGGTCGCGGCAGCTGATGCGCGCTGGAAGTCCCTGCCTTCGGCTAGGGATCCGCCGGTTATGCAGATGGCGCTTCCGGGGGCGAAGCTGGCTGCTGGGCCGGGAGATGAGAGGACGACGGAGGCGGTGAAAATGGAGGGCGTGAAGAATCACGTCGTTGCGCAAGATGAGGCTGTGGAGGCTGCGGAGGAAGTTAAGGCGGATACCCCGCCTGCGCCTGAGAAGGGTCATAAGGTGGAGGAGACGGAAGCGCCGTGGAAGAAGCATCAGCAGACTGACGAGAGGGATGTACCGAAACCTTGGAGTCCCCAGGTTACAGTAAGGAGATGAGACAACGATAACATCGTCCCAAGCATCATGATGCGGATATGCTGATATGAGCCCACCATGCTTGGGCATAGGTGACTCTGTTGACCAAATAGCTTCACTAGATATGCTGTTCGGACTTCACAGGTCGGATAGCAAGGACTTTCACCAAGTCGTGGATCAGATTCTCACGGCGAACGGTCAGAGAGAAGCCACCTTTACGCGTCAAAGATCAGAACTGTTGTGAATTGATGGATATCTTGCAACATCTAAACATACGCCGGACTCCCGAAAAACAGAACGCCGACCCCATGCCCATATCTTAATCCCTCATCTACGGATACACGGTCGTCGGGCAGCAGCAGCGAGCGTCACCATCCACGAATCCTTCATCTAGACTCTACCCATCCCGCTTGCCCGGCGGCTGATACACGGGCGGCATATCATTCGAGTAGACTGCCAATCAGCCTCAGCACCACCATTACGAAAAGAATCGCTTACCAGGTGGCGGCTCGACATACGACACCACATACGGCACGCCTCCAGTTGGATGCGCCGGGGCGTACGTCGACGGGGGCGCGTAGTACGCGGCGTTGTTCTGGCGGTAGGTGCCAGGCTTTGGGAAGCGAGCGCGCATGGAAGCGGGAAGCAGCCACTGCGCCCATCAGTCTCACCGTTTGTAACGAGCGGAGAAGCCGGGGAAGGTAAGGGTTGGGAACATACGCGGTGATACCCCAGCGGCGCCAGCCCGCGCCGAACTCGACGCCGAGCGTGCAGGTTCGCGATGACGAGGAAGGCGATTAGGGCGAGGAAGAGTCCGCCGAAGATGGCCCACTTGACGATGAAGAATGTCTGGTCGCGGGTATTAGCATCTTTGCGTGGTTGGGGGCTGCCGGAGCAGGTGACGGACGGCGTGGAGGCCCGCGTGGAGGTCCTTCGAGAACGAAAGGATGGTCTGCGTGGGGAAAGGGGAGAGGAGGCTTACGGTGTTGCGCTCGTAGTAGACATATCGATCAGGCTGGCCCGACGCGGTGCCGGCGGTGTAGAACACGCCCTGGCGCTTGATGTTAATGGGCGGCATCGTGATACCGTTGATTGACTTCTTCTAGAGCGAGAGCGAGAAGAATGATACCGCAGTATGGAGGTGTGGTGTCAAACCGCAGTGAGTGTTGTCAAGGAAGCGGAGATACCAGCCCTCACGATCACCACGCAGTCAACATCGAAGGCACAACGAAAGCAACAGCAAGAACCGGCTTCCAAGAACACCAAGAGCCCCCCCAAGCATAAAGTAGCAACCGCACCCCTCGCCCCTTGCTCCCGCGTACTCGGGCCCCAAATCGCACCTTCAAACGCCTGTGGCCCCGGATCGCCACTGCCGAAACACGTCTTGTATCGGGAGCCCAGCGCGACGAGCCCTGAGCCACCCAACCATCGCCACCAGCACTCTCCCTTAACAACGCATTCCAGTTCCCACAGCCAACACAAAAAGAATAACTAGCCTGTGCAGTCTCAACTTCGGCACCTGAAAATTATTGACGTTGTTCTCCCCGGCTTTCGCGCTCCCGAGTCCCCTGATGCAGTGACGTCTACCCCTTCCCGCGCCCCACCCGCCCGCGCCGCGCCACAGCACCAGCCCCACCCGCACCCCCTAGCCCGTAAGGCTGACGTCTCAAGCTGCGGCGGCGCGGGTCGCACCGCGCGGCTCGAAGCCCTCGGGCGCACAGCCCCGGCCATTAAGAACATCATGCGTCCCCACATTCAGCGGGCTGTAATCTCGGACTTGGAAATGCCGGATTCGCGGGGCAGAGGATCTCAAGGCAGGAGCCGGTCCGAGCAAGAAACATGTAAACACATGAATACGGTTCAGAGGGCAGACTTGCAAACAGTCCTTTCTCTCATCTATACTACAATAATCGACCCGCCCCAGTGTACATGTACAATCCCATGTGCCTCCTTCAAGCTCGCACCATACGCGTACGCTTCTATGAGCGCCCGAATGAATCTGCCTTGCCTGCTGTCCGTGCAAGCCCTAAGTCCATCCAACTAAAAGTAAGACAAGCTTTTGTTCTCAGATGCCCCATCCGTGCTTTGCTGTAAAACAGACCATATGCACCGTAAACAAGACCATCAAATCCCCGCGACGCCATAAGCTCAAATGTACACGATCCAGCGAACTTCCATAACACCACCAGCAAACTCCCATCCATCTCAAATAACCGTACAACCAACCCCCATCGAGTCACTCCATCACACAAGCATCTTAGTCGTTCAGGATGTTCCGCACATTCGGACTCGCGCTCGCTCCATGTGCAGGCCGATTCTGCTGCTGTGGCTGCGGCGGCATCGCATCTCGTGGCGTCGAAGGTCTCGGCCCCTGCAATCCAACAAGCCCCTGCGGTGGTGCTGGACTACCGTGGTGATGAACCGGGTGACTGTACCCCATCGGCGCCGGCGGCGCTGGGTAGTGATCACGCACCAGCGTCGGCATCGGAGGGTGAGTGGGAGAGTGCATCGGCGCGTGGTGGTGCATTCCGTTCGGAAGACCGGGGAGAGGTGGAAGGGCAGGCGGACCATGGTGGGGAGGCGGGCCTGAGTGCGGGAGGTATGGCCGATGAGACACCATCGGGCCCTGGTAAGCGTTGGGTTGAGGGTTGGTAATGTTCGGTGAATAGGCGGGGTGGTGCGGTGGAGGTAGCGGCTGCGGGGGGCGGGCGGGGCCGCCAAAATTGGGAGTCTGCCATATCTGGTGGTGAGGGGGCGGCGGCTGCGGCATTTGCGGGACGAGCGTATTCCAGAGCTGGATTGGGTGCCTATGATGATCCGGGGAGGGAGCACGCGGAGGCTCCTCAACACGCTCGGGCTCCATCTTCTTGAAGAGAAGCTCTGGGTTTGTCTTCCGGAGATAGTGGCACTGGTGACACTCCCAGACTTTGGGCGTCGAAGGAGTGTCAACGCCACCACCCAGAGACGCAAGAGCCGCAGCGGCAGCCTCCTTGGATCGCTCAACCGGTGGAGTGGCATGGCCGTTGGACAGGTGTCCAGGTTCCCCGTTCATAGGCGAGCCTCTGTTGACTTCGTGTTTGACCCCATTGGTGACATACGAAAGCCTAACCCCGTTTGGAATGAGGTCTTTAGGCAACGGCTCGTATTCGAACCACTTTACGGAAGCATCGATCCCACAGATTACGCACTCTCGTTTTGCATCCCGATGTGCGCCATTGGTCCTCGTTTCAAAGTCGCGTCCGGGGTGTGCAACCGATATGCGCCGATTCCCACTGGGGGCGCTTGCAGGACATCCGGCTTTGACTATCTCATCAAACAACTCAGCCTTGCGGGCCGCGCCGGTCGAGGTGATCTTGGACTGCTTGTAGTTCTGGACGAACACTTGCAGCGCTGTGAGACCGTTTTCCGCCACTTCGTCAATGGGGTGGACAGTCGTCTTGGTCGCGGTGGTATGCTCCCGACACCAGATGCCAGGTGTCATGACGCCCGTTTCAGAGCCAAGCGTGACGATGCTGATCCCCTCACGACGGGAGCTCTTAACCGGTGCAATGTCAAATCCGAAGATGTATCCAGCCTGACGCGCACAGCCGACGTGGAATCCCGCGTTGCATTGCGGGCAGTTGACGCATGCACCCTTGCCCGAAGCCTTGCAGATCTTGCACTGTTGGGTCCAGCGCGCACTGGGGATCAGCGCTATCCCCTCGGAAAACTCGAAGTGCCGAGGCGTGGTAAAGCGCACTTCCGGAGCCCATGTGGCGCACAGGAGGTGTACCCAGTTCCTGTCGGTAGTCCGCTTGAGCGCCTCGCGCGGCATGAGCGGCTTGTGGTTTTCCTTTTGCCTATGTTTGTAAGATTCTGCGAGGGCCGTAGCTAACTCTTTCTCGACGCGTTCCCGCTCGCGCTCGCGCTCAGTCTTCTTCTTATGGGATATCTTGGGCGGTTCCACAAGATCCTGTTCAACGAAATCCACAGGGCAGAGGGCACACTTGTAATGCTATATTTGGTTAAGTCAGACCATGGGAGGGGAGTACAAAAACTTACATATGATGCAAGATCTGCCGTGTTGATGGCAGACACCTCTTTGCGGTCATTGGCACAAGGATCACAGCTCCACTTAAGAGCACTGCGGGCGTCCAGGATACCATAGCAATTGCGATGTACGGCAAGCCGGCAGTCACGACAAGTGACCAGCTCATCCCTCGTCGACTCGCAGGAGTCGCAAATGGCGCACGGAAGCTGTCGCATCTTTGGCTGAGCTGGTGGAGGCTGTGGGGTGGGCATCTTTGGTGGCGGTGGAGGTGCCGGAGCTGGAGCTGGAGCTTTCTTCTTGTGAACGATGGCCTCGACACTCGGCGTGACCTCAGGAGCCACACCCTTCTGCTTCTTCTTGGGGGGTTCCTGGACCGCTTGAACCGGCGTGTACGCGTTTTCATCCACCACTTCTTCTGGGTTGTTAGCCCTTTCTCGCTCAAGAGTCCACTCGCGGATCAGCTCTTCATCAACCCGCCTCTTCCAAGCTTTACCTCCACCTTGCGAAATCTTCTTCGTCACGTCATCCATGGGTTCCCACTGGATGGCATATTTCCGCCAAAGTCTGGCGCAGCGCTGGCAAAGGCCGAGCACGGGTGCTGGTCCTTTATCCTTTTTGCCTTCGGGGGTTATGGCCTGTCCTGGCCCGGTACCCGGTGCCCGCCTCCAACACCTCGACTTATTTTCTCCGCAAAACTTGCAGAGCATCTTCTGGCCCTTCCCAGCGATCTTTGCACTGTCGAAAGCCGAATCGTCCTGGTTATCGGCGATATCATCAAGAAGCTTGGATGCCGCATCGTTCTCTACACGCTTTTTCGAGTTGTTCTTGCGTCCGCCATACGAACTCCAGATGGCCTCCCCGCGTTTCGTTTTCTTCCAACTGTACCAATAGCGCACAACGTCTGCGTGCGAAACGGTCTTGACATGGAGCCGGACGAGACGCAGTTCCGAGCCGTATTTTGTTACTCCTTCTTCAAAGCGCTTCTTCTCGTCCTGAGAAAGAACAAGTAAGGGGTCGCGAAGATCCTTGCGGACCTCGAGCCGGTTGCGCGCCCACTCGCCGACAGGATTCGTCTTTGCAAGCTGCTTCAAAGCAGCTTCCGCATCGAAGCGATTCTCGTGCAGCAGGTAGATGGCGCGATCCATAAAATCTGTGCTGTACGGCAAGACACCGATATTCTTCGCCACACGTTTAATCCGCGCCATGTAATCGTCGACATCATTGGCCGTGACGTCAGGTTTGTCCATGCTGAAGAGTAGCTTTGCGGTATTTTGAGGATCGTCATTTGGGAAATCTTCCCCGCGATGAACATACCCCGGCGGCTCGTCCTGAACGTACGGGGGTCGCTCAGCGCGGGCGGCCTTCTCCGCCTCGATCGCCGCCTGCGTCTCCTTGGAAAGTTTGGCGTCCTTTTTGTTCCCTGCGCCTTTGATGTACTTTTTCTTGATTTCGACGGGCTTGACCAACTGCACTGGCCGTCCGTACCACTCAGAGACATTTGCTTGATGCTTAGGTCCCAAGCGCGAGCTTGCACGTGGGTAGATGGCCCTGTCGTCATACTGTAACGCATCCTCGACGCGGCAATGCATGCCCAAGTAGCGCATCTGCCACATTTTCGCGTGCGCGATCTCAGCTTCAGTCGCTGGGCGGTCCTCCACAGCGGATGGACTCGGAGCAGTCGTGGCCTGTCCGGCGGTAGCGTCTTCCTCCTCCTCTTCAAGCACTTCGTCCTCCTCTACGTCCGTTCCATGCTCTCCGACGAGGGGGGTACGTCGCGCTTCCAGCTTGCGCTCTTGCGCGCGGTTGCAGGCTGCACATGCCCAAGCGAAACCTCTCGATGGCTTCTTCGCAAGCGGAGGACGAACGCAATTCATGTGGTACGTAATGCGACATACGGCACACTCCACGGAATCGTCACTGCAATGATCAGTTGTTCGGACATTTAAATCGTCATAAGAGGCAGACTTACGTTGCGCAGTAGCCAGAGCACGTCTTGCAGTTTTTCACCGCGCTCGTCAATTCCTTGACGCGACTTGTTTCGACAACCACATATCGCCACCGCTCGTCTAACGCCTTTTTCACGTTCTCGGGTACGTTTATGACCAGTGATGTGGGGATTACATCGTACCACCGGTGGATAAAACGATCGAAACATTGGTTGAACCAGAATGAATCTGGCACCTTTCTGAACTCGTCCAAATCCTTGATCTCGTCTCTGTGGAGCACGCGGCTTTTGCCCCGCAAGGATGTCAACGGGCACAAATCCGAGTGCATCGTCACGTAGACGAGACGCGTGTCATTTGACATGCGCTGAACATCGCGTGGGCGATATACCCAGTTTATGCGAATGTAGTCGACTGGCGAGTTCGGATCGTCAGACTTCTTATGCCGGAACTCCATTATCCGTCCGATGTAGTAGGGCTCGCCTGGCGGTTCGCATATGAGGTAGACGTGATCTAGGCATGTTAGAAGACATACGAGATGATATAAGATGCACAAATTTACCATTGACCGAGTACACGGTGCCGTCGTCAGATGTGAGAGACCCGTTCCGGAGGAACGGACCATGCTTCTCAAACGACACCAAGTTTGTCTCCCGCAAATAAGCGGGCGTGGTGTGCGCACCGCGTCTGGTCGATGATGGCATTGCAGCTGGGGTTGTAGGACGAGTTGCTTGAGAGCCTGTCCCGTTGTTGACTGCGCCGCCTACCTTTCGCTTGCGCGAGTTTGAGGATGACGTGGTTTGGGGGTTGGCAGCAAAGCTGGAGGTACCGGGAATGGGCGGGTCCTTGTTTAACGCGTTCCAGGCAGTCGTGGAGGAAGTCGATGCGCGTTTCGACTGCGGCAGGGGCGAGTCCTGATGGAATTCTTGAGCAGTGGGGCTGCGGGACGACTTTTCGAGTGAGGATTTCTCACCATCACGGACTCCGTTAGCCATGGCGGTCGGTTCGAATTCCATTTCGGCATCCTCGGCGTAGTTGGGACGCGCCACGCCAGGACGATTGCGCGACCGGGTCCCGTAAGGGGCCATGCCGGGACCGGAGAGGTCCTTAGCGCCGGCGTCGTCCATGATGATGTCTGAAGGAGCAGAGGTGTCGAGAGAAATGTTTGCTTTCGACGATCGACGTGAGCGGTCGGCGTTGAGACCGCCAGCGCTGCCCGGAGCAGGATGGCTTGTCTCACGGGATTGGCTGCGACTGGCCTTCGGAGGACCGTTCTCACCAACAGCGCGAGCCATGGCCGGGTGTGAAGGGTGATGTTGGTGGATGGCGTGGAAGGATGATGTCGTTCTCACCTCGCCGCCCGAAGCCTTCTCCGCCTCGCTCATCTGCGGGCGGGCAGGGGGGACAACCCACGCAGAATAGGTGGGAAGCGCGTCACAGGGACGCAGGGCAGAATAGACGACAGGACGGAGGACGTATCTTCAGGATGCAATCCACAAGACGCGTCTTGTGAAAGGTATGGGGGGCTGATACGTGAGGTGTTGGCAGGAGACGCCAACAGAAGATGGAGGAATGGCAAGAAGAGTCGGGGAGTAGACGATGGTTGATGTTGAGACTGAGAGCTGTGGAAGGGTTGTGCGAGAAAGAGGATAAACTGGGACCGGCAAACACGGTGGTCTTGGACTTGGGTGAGGGGGGGTGTTGGGGGGGGGGGAGGGAGATGGAGAATGGATGGACAGTATGGATATATGTGGATGGGAGGGGATGGATGGGGGGGGAGAGGAAGAGAGAGTGAAGGCGGGCGGAATGCGGGTGCAGTTGCTTCCTTGTCGAGTTGCCCCGGCTATGTAGGCGACGCAGAGAGAGGGAGAGAGAGAGAGAAAGAGAGAGAGGGAGAGAGGGAGAGAGGAAGAGAGGAAGAGAGGAAGAGAGGGAGATGAGTGACGGAGACTTGGGGCCAAGACAGAGAGACAGAGAGAGAGAGAAAGGCGGAAGAGGCAGAGTGAGAGGCTGAGCATTTTTCAAGGGTTCGCCCGCTGGTGATCTGTGCCAAGAACGTATCCCACCACACACTATCCTAGCGGCATATCCGGCACCAGCTGAGGCGGAGGATCGTGGGACCTGGTGATGAGGATGAAAGTAAGGCCTACATCTGCCCTTGCATCCTGCATTACTTCACTGATGGGGGGAAATGATGATTGATGAGTTTGATGTCTAATGACGAGATGGAAGAACGTTCCTGGCATTTTTTATGGGATGAAAGTTCTCAGCATGGGGTTGGAAGGAGGGGGGGGAGGAGAGGTGGGAACGGGAAACGAATCGCCCGTGATGCACGCGAACGAAAGGGACAACCAAACCACAGACATATTTCTCTATGAAAGCGACAAGGGTAATATCATGTACTCTTCACACTACTTGCTAACTTTACCTATCTTCAATTCCTCCCCCATGTATATCCCCACATATGATCAGAAACTAAGTACGTCAACGGGGGCGCGTGAATGATCCAGTACTACCCCCGCCCCCCCCCGTATCTTGCGATATTAGCTTATTATCGATCAGATTCCATTTCCATCGCCCATCGCACATCGATCATGATTCTCTCCGGCAGTGAGAATATAAAGCAGGAGTCATGACGGTAGTAGTGCGATGTGGCCTGCAGTCAACATCCCCCCCCCCTTCTCCCCATCTCTCCACCACCACCCCAAAATGAGGGCAGCGGTTAGGCCTGGTCTCCCTCCACCCCCGAAAAAAAGGCGCCAGCTTGTCCATTGCCGCACGCCCAGGAAAACGTACGCAATAGACAGCCGTTCCCGTTAGCCTTTTAGCCATGTTAGCGCTTGACCTAAGCCGCAAGGGCACCTCGTTTCAGCATCTCAATATCTGCCCTCACTTTTGATGTGAGATCGATTACCAGCAACGGGGGGGGGCCAACGGGAGCTACGTCCGGACAAATATGCCGCGTATCTCGACTGCAAGGTCATGCAAAGGGCGAAAAGCGAAAAAGAGGCCCATTGATGGCCGGGCGTACCCGAATATTCGGGGTGGGCAGCGAGAGACGTGGCCATCAAGCGTCATCTCGCTGCTGGGCAGGTGAGAGCGGTTCAGGCTGCACGCAACCCAAAAGCGGGAAAACGGTGCCAAAAAATAAAACAGGAGCAGATTCCTGCAGGGCCTTTGACCACCATGTGGCAATAAAGCAATGTTCATATCGGACGTGAAAACGTCAGGATGGAGGTTGGAAGACAGGGCGTTGGAATTGACGTGGATGGAGTGGAGTTGGAGGTGTCGTCTGGGCTTCCCTTGGAGCTGTTTGGCGGCTGCAGCTCCAGGCTCTGCTCTTGCTTTTCTGCTGCACGCACTTCAAACCACACAACCCACGCAAGTCGCAACCACACACCCTCACCCCACTCACTCAACCCACGCATACGGAGTACTTACAACGTACATTGATCACATACACGCGCATACACAATTCTGCCCCTCCAGCTCATCCGCCAGTAGTTCCGCCGGTCCGCTAACCCCTCCATCTCATATCCCACCCCAACGCACCTCAAAATCTCCCGGCCGCCCACCCGTCCACCATCGTCTGGCCTTTCTCGCTTTTGCTGCCCGCCGCCGCCGCTGCCGGGGGGCGCGTGGGGCCCTGCCACTAGTGCCACATTGGGAGGGGCCCCCCTCTCTGGGATTTCGTCTTAAGGCCAACCTCTGTCGTTCTCCGTCATCAACTTCTGCTTCTGCTTCTGCTTCTGCTTCTGCCTCTCCATCTTCTGCATTGCCCCCCCAAATGTACGCGATAATTTTGTAAACGTGCAGTACCCTCTTCCTCCTCCCGACCTCTTCAACAACCACCGCCCGAGGTCACCGCAAGCTCGTCGTCGTGCCCCCCGGCCCTTCCCAATGCCGAGGCGCCTCCCCCCCCCCCCGGTAACCTCATGTCTCTGATGCGACGCTCTTTCTCTGTCATATCCTTCCATCACATAAATACTCCAGACTTTTTATCTGCATGTCAATTTCGTCACTTCAAGTCTCGGTGCCTGTCGTGACGCAGGCCCAGATCGGGGTACATCGAACTGACCCGCCGCGAGAGTGCGTTGGAGCCGACCGACGAAGGACGTTCGCTGGGAGAGACGTGGTCGTGCAAGCACCAAACACCTGTTGTGCACCTGCTGCGTGGACGACCTTGCGACTTGAGCGACTCGAGTGTCTTGGGACTTGAGCTGCAAACTGCTTGCTGCCCGAGCCTAGCATCCAGCATAGATGAGTACACCCTCCTTAATCACGAACACAGTTGTTCGCTTCTATCGAAACTGCCGTCTGGTGTGCACGATAATATATTGCCGCCATCCCCAACTCCCGCCCCGGAGTGATCAATGCTGGCTCTAACGTCCCCTGTCGCACACATGCTCGTTTAGCCTTTCCCTCATGATCCTGCGAAAGAGAGGAAACATGACACCTTCGCCCCTTTTGCTTTGATATTGGACGACCTTCCCCCCCTCCCCCCTACACACTATTTTTGATGTGGAGGCGGCCCGCGAGTTGCTGACTGCAGGCTATGTAATTATGCGACTGGCATATCTCCTCGACGCGGGCCTGGCCTGATTCCCACTGCTGCCTGCCTTGCTTGCTTGCTTCCAGCATAGCGTCGATGCAGGCGCAAGCAGAGCTAATGTGGAAAGCCGTAACTGCGTCGAAGTCGGACCAGCGGGCCTATCTTACGCCTGACAAATGATGTCGCAGCGTCGCCCATTTCTTTTCTCCAATCTCTGCGTGGCATTTGGTCAAATTCCCCGAGAGCTTGGATGGACAGAGAAAATCCCCGGACGACAGATACCACACTCCAACATTCGCCACTCGGCACAGCCACCAACGCCAACTTTCGCATCAAAACCCAACCGAATCCTCTCGTTGCGCCATCACGTTCACCACGATGAAGTGGGACGGATATGGTGTCGTCTGTCCCCACAACCAATCACTTCCCCATCCTGGTCATCCTCCACAACTTGGACAAGCTCTAGCCACATCCCAGCCACACGCACCGCAGTTTGTCAACCCCCTGGTTCCTCGGCACGGCTACCAGCCTCCAATCAAGCGCCCTGGTCTGGCCTTCCCTTCCCGTTCTTCCCGTGCCTTCTCCGTTTCCCCTCCCGGACACTCCTAAAGTGCCAAGCAAAGCACGAGCAGCGCATGGAAGCTTGCGTCGAAGCTGCGGGGCCGCATGCCAAGCCCGCCGGCCTCCACCACCACCGTCACCCCACATCACCCACGCGACTCCCTCCACGAGCACTCCCTCTTTTATCCTAGATCCTATGGAGCACGCGGTGCCGGCTGCGATGCCGACCGGTGATGGTTCGGCGGAGTCGTCGAGCGCACAGCCCGACGTCCGCCAGTACGATGCCGCGCGCCTGATTCAGGTATCTCTGCCCCGCGGCTGCAGCCTGGGCGCTCGCTGACATCGCGAGCGCAATTACAGAGGGTATCGGACGCGACGGCAGATGCGGGGAATAGGACTGGATCCACAGACACGGTGGATAGAGGTACGTCGCCTGAGGGTCGCGAGTGCAGTACACGCTGGATAGCACTAACGGGCGCGGGACTAGGCGGTTAAAGAGCGTGGGTGCACCCCTTCTTCCGCTGCCTGATGAAGCGATTGCGCTGCATACTGAGAGCGCGGCGTTGATTTTGTCTAGTGCAATATCGCTCCCGCACGCGCCCTATCTCACGGCATGACCCCGCTCGCGCGAGTATCTCGAGTGCCGACGCCGCACGACGGAACTGGCAGCGCGTGGGAGCGGTGGCAATGCGCGCTGGCGGAGATGACAGCTCGACGGAGTGGGATTCGGGAGAATCCGACACAAGCCGGCTATCGGAGCGTGAGGCACGACGTGCACGACGAGCAGAAGCGAAAGAGGAACGACGCCGCAATGCGAAGATGATGGACCTGCAGTACTTCCTGGAGCTGGTGGACTCGAAACATCGCTACGGGTCCAATCTCCGGGCATACCACAACGAGTGGCGCAGAGCGGATACGACGGAGAATTTCTTCTACTGGCTGGACGAGGGAGAGGGGCGTGACATTGAGCTTCCTACGGTTTCGAGGGAGAGGCTTGATTCGATGCGCGTGCGATATTTGTCCCGTGAGGAGAGGAGACACTACCTAGTGGTGGTGGATAAGGAAGGCAGATTGTGTTGGGCGCGGAATGGCGAGCGCATTTCCACGTCTACGGACTTCATGGATTCGCCCGAAGGCATCGTGCGCCGGCCACCGTCCGCATCCGGAGCGGGCGGTCTGCGAGCCTCATTCAGCAGCGCCATCACGAGCAGCACCGCCTCTTCCGGAACGATATCTGCCGGACCGCACCCGGGCTCTGCCGAAGACGCTCAGCACTACCTCAACCACGACCTGACGCGGGCTAAGGGCCTCCACAAACTCAAGCACGTCTCCGCCAGCGTGATCCTCAACCAACTGCTCCAGAAATCGACGCGCCCGAATAGCTGGATCTTTGTCGCTGACACTTCGTTCCGGCTTTATGTGGGCATCAAGCAGAGCGGGGCGTTCCAGCACTCGAGTTTTTTGCATGGGGCGAGGATTAGTGCGGCGGGGTTGATTAAGATTAAGGATGGACAGCTTAGGAGTCTGTCCCCGCTCAGTGGTCACTACCGCCCGCCGACGCGAAATTTTCGCCTGTTCGTCCGCGCGCTGAGGGAGGAGGGTGTGGATATGAGTCGGGTGAGTGTGAGTAAGAGTTATGCGGTGCTGGTGGGGTTGGAGGCGTATGTTAAGACGCGGAAGAAGGTGAAGCACGGCGTTGAGCGGGTGGTGGAGATTGAAGAGAGGATTGTTCACCCGGAGGAGGTGCGCCGCCGGAAGGAGCAACAGATTGATAAGAGTAAGAGTGCGGAGGCTGAGAGGAGGATACTTGAGGCGCAGGAGGCCGAGAGGCGGAAGCAGGGGTTTGGAGCGAGGGTTTGGGGACGGTTGAGGGGTGTGAGGAAGGAGAAGGGCAAGGAGAGGGTGGGCGAGATTGATAGACGGGTGTTGAGCAAGTCGGGCGAGGATGCGGAGGGGACGATTGCGCCGGAAGGGAAGCGGTAAGTGCGTTTGTCCTGTGGTTATCTGTTTGGGAGGCTGTCCATGATATCCCTGAACGAATGCGTATTCTTATCCCTATTAATCTTATTCTCTCCCCCGTCTGCCAATGGAAATATCCGCCACCCGAATCTTCGGCCTCGGCTTGCATTATGTTACGTCCGAAGCCGGAAACTCAGACCGGCCACGGGCTGGTCAACACACCGAACGCACATGTCCCGTGCGGTCTACTACGGTAGGCCTGTGCCGGCGATCTTAAGGTCCGTTGGAAGTACGATTCACGGCGCAAAGGCGGGGTGAGTGATGATGTGGACTCCGTGCTTCGGCACAGATCGCATACTCTATCCAGCTCGTGCTATTCAATCCGAAGAGAGAAGCGATGCTCTTGCAGCGCCGCTAGCTCGAGAAGCTTGTACCTTTCAATCGTTGATATGTGCCTTGCGCAACCCCGGCTCCGATAATTTTCGTCGTTTTCGGGCCGGGATCAGGGCGGCGTGGCGGCGGACCGGGGTGCCCGATCCCGCCGACTTCACCCCGACCACACCTCTCACCGCACGCATCGTCAACAGTGCCAATCTTAACACCGCGCACCCCAATCGCCCACTAATTGCCCTCACAGCTCCTCGAGCTAATCTATGAATATAGCAGCACAGCGCAATAGCCTTAATCCTACCCCTAACCCGTCCCCCGCCCCCCAATCCCCCTCCCCCGTCTCAGCCACCGCGCCGAAACACCCCGTGCCGCGGGACTCGCGCTGTCGGCCCTTCATCACATCTCGCAGTCCACAGCAGCAGCAGCAGCAGCCCTATCCCAAATCCTCCCTTCCCGACTCGTCCCATCCCCTCTCTCCCTCTACCCCCCCCGGTCCCTCTCTCCCCCGCCCCGCGAAACATGCACACACACCCGTGAAGCACCCTCTCACGCCGAGTCGGGCCCGAAACCGCCTGAGACGTGCGCAACCTGGGAGCGCTTGGCCATGTCGCGGCCGCGGACCATGGGCTGGGCGGAAAGCTTATGTGCCTTTTGTGCGGGCGCTATCCCGCTGGTGATTCTTGTCCTTTCTCTTAATTTTTCCTCTCCCGTGGGATAGACTTCGGATTATCGTGACTTTCTTTGCTAGACTACACTTTTACGGCTTCGGTTCTAGAAAGGCGAGGCTGTTGACTCCTCCCCTAACTGCAAAGCGGGCCTTTGCTCCCTCACCTCCCATCCCATATAGACACACTCACCACAATCTACAATGCGCCTCCCCACCGCGCTCCTCGCCGCGCAGTCTCTCTGGACAGTCGCTGTACGCTCCCCTCCCCTTCCCACACCCCTAACTGACAACGAAAACTAGACAGCATCCTCACTCCCCGCCCGACAAGCCGAGCCCTGGGCCCTCGCACTCGGGCTCGAAGTGCCCCAATTCGAGAAACGTACCCACCCGACCCCTACTGAGGACACCAACAACACCTCCCCGGACACAGCGCAAAACGAAATCGTCGGCGCGCCCGCCCCTCCCCAACCCACGGTGACAATTGCCCCCTCCGGCGCCGTCGCCGCCGCCATACCTTCCGCCGGGGCCCCCACCGCGCCCGCCCCCCCAGCACAAGGCATCGTCGGTGTCGCAGCTCCACCCCAGCCCACCTTCACCGTCAACCCCGCCGGTCCCGGCGCCCAGGCCGTTGCCGCACCCGGCGCCCCGGCACCAGCGCAACAGCCAGCAGGCCAGGGCATCGTAGCCGCAGGTGCTCCGCCGCCGGCGCCGCCACAACCCACCGTGACGATATCCCCGGGCGGCGCACCGGGAGCCGCACAACCCGTACCGCTGCCGAACCAGGGCCAGGGCGCCAATGCAGCCAGTCCAGTGGGGACGATTACCATCACGACGGGTGCTTCAGGTGCGGCGCCTGCGGTTGCGCCCACGCCGGGCGCGCAACAGGGGCAGGGCAACGCGGCGGCCGCACCTGGACTGCCCGGGACGACGGTAACGGTGAAACCCGCCGGGCCAGGGGCAGCTCCCGCTGCGGCGCCGGCGCAGGGCCAGCAAGGGGCGCAGAACGCTGGTTTGGGTGCTGCGGCGCCGGGATTGCCGGGGACGACGGTGTCGGTTAATGTCGGCGGAACACCGGGTGCGGCGCCGGCGCAGGGCCAACAAGGGGCTCAAAACGCGGGTCTGGGCGCGGCGGCACCGGGATTGCCGGGGACGACGGTGTCGGTCAATGTCGGTGGGCCGGGAGCCTCGGCGGCACCGGCACAGGGTCAACAAGGTGCCGCGGCACCGCCGGCGGCCGCCGGTGCCCAAGGGGCGGGAGCGTGCAGCTGCAATTGTTTGTGTCCCGCTGGGGCGTTTGGCGCGGTGCCGGGTGTGCCCGGGGTTGTGGGCGCGATGGCGCCGGGCCCGGCTGGGACGACGGGGACGACGCTGGCGACAGTTGCTAGCAGCGCGAGTGCAGCGGCGGCGCAGGCACAGCAGCAGGGGAATGCGAAGGCGGGAGGCTCGGCGAGTGAGGAGCCGGCTGCGAGTGCGGTCAGTGCGCTGTCGTTTAGTCTTGCGAATGGGGGGGCGAATCCGCTTGCTGCTATGCGGCCGCCGCCTTCGGGGGTGACGGCGGCGCCGGTCGGGGCGGAAGTTACGCTGGGTACGAGTGTGGTGCCGCTTGAGAGTGCGGTTACGGTGCCTTTGAAGGGAAAGGGGAATTAGGAATATAAGGGACGGCGTCTGGGATACCTGTTGGCTTTTATTGGGTGTGCGATTTTGATGTAGCTACCTCTTTTGACCTGGGTCTTTGCCTTTGGAGATGCGACTGTTGTGCTTCTACTGTTGGTGCGCATATCTCTTCTTTGTGATGGGAGCAAGGCTCTAATATGTGCAAGGGCAACTGTGTAAACTGAAGATGAAGTAAAGTTGAAGAGAGGAAGAGAATCTCAGTCTTAAATACGGGTACAGGATGCCAAATATCCTCCTTTGCTCCTTCCCTCTATCATGCGCTCATTACATCATATCCCTTAGTATGCTTCTTCCATGTTTACACCAGTGATGATCCGACGATCAGATAAAGATAAGGTGGAACAACCCAAGGGTTACGGTATGCAAAGAAATCGTGATACCACCTCAAGGTCCATGTGTATCTCTCTGAAAACACTGTCATCGGCAACACATCTAGCCAGCATTTGATCAAGCTCCCTCCTACATGGAGTACAGTCTACAATCGATTACGATCAAGCTAACTCCTCTCGTGGGGGTATTTGAACGTGGGCAATAAGACGCTCATCAAACGACGGAAATCGGACCGTAGCCTCCGCATTAACGTACCCTCCACATATCCAAACAGACAGCCAGCCAGCCTGAAGCCAAGAAAGAAAACCCGGGGTATATCTCGCCCCACCGCCCTCCCATCCCCCTTTTCCAATCCTTCCCGCCCTCCTTTTCCCCTCCCTTCCCGTTCCCCACCCATAATTCCCCTACACCCCGCCCCCGAAAAAGAACCCCTCAAACAAATCCACCCCCCCCTCCCCCCCACTAAACCTCGCCAAACTCCCATCCCAACCCATCCCCATCCCCCCCATCCCCATCCCCTCCTCCTCTCCCCCAACCCCCTCCCCATACCCCCCACTCGCATCACTCCTCCCATCCAACGGCGCATAAACCTGATCCAAGAAATCCAGATCCGAGAAGGGACTCGGGCCCCCGCCCTGGTACACATCGAACCCCTCGTATGATTGGAAAGCTGTGGGCGCAGGACTCGGGCTCTGCGGTCCCGCCGCCGTCGTCGCCGGGCCAGGAACACTACCCTGCGGCGGCGGCTGACTGAAATTCGGACTCGGCCGGAATGTCTGACGCTCCTGCTTAATCCTCGGATTCAGCATCTGCGCCGGCGGCGGGGCCTGGAACTGCGGCTGCGCGAAGCGGGCAAACGGGCGTTGGGCGCTCTCTTCCGCGGAAAACAGGTCGCGGAGATCGTAATCGAAGGTCGGGCGCTGGGGGACGGGGTCGAGAGGCTGGGTGTGCGTGGGCAGGGGCGGGGCGCGGGAGGGATGGGAGGGGGACCCGAAGCCCGTGGTGCTGAGGCACATTTTGATGGTGGCTTTGGACATGCGTACGAAGGCGTCGCGGCAGGCTTCTGCCGGTGGGCATTTTTCGATGAGGTCGTCGAGGACGGAGGTTGCGGCTAGGACGGTGAAGTCGACGTCGTCGAGGGTCTAGGTTCAGGGGTTAGTGGGTTGGGAAGGGAGGGGGAGGGGGAGGGGGACGTACGAGCTGGGAGCGCACGACGGGGGAGTGCCATATGGCGTAGAGAAACGAAATACCGGCCATGAACAAATGGTGCGTAGCCAGGAATGTGTAGTTCACAAGGTAAATCCGGTGCAAGCGACGATATAACTTGAGCACCTTCTGCCCCGCCTCCGCAACGCGCAGGAATATCAAATCCTCATCTTCTTCCTGCTCCGCGCCCACCACGGTCGGGCTCTCCACATCCCCCGGCGTGGCGCGCAACTCGTCCGCCAGCACCGGGGGTACGGAGAGAGACTGCCGGTACAGCATGATGACTGCTTGCCAGTAATTCAGCTCGAGAAAGAGGGGCGAGAAGCCGACACCTGCATCTGCTTGCCCGGGCGCCTGGTCGATCCACTCCCGTAGTCGACGGTCGATATCCGCGCGCCAGACGGCGAAGCTTCCGTCGAAATCCTTCAAAAACGGCGACGGGAGCCGCGTGTGCATCCAGCCGTTGTCTGCATTCACGCCCCGCTCCCGCGCGAAGCTGGCCTGGCGATGTTGGAGCACCTGCAGCATTTCGCTCTGCAACAGCCGGAGGCGGAAATAGTGCTGCGCAACGAGTTTGTAGCTAGGTCGCTCGCGTCCGGCGTCCGGCCGCTGTATCCCGTGGGGCGTGATGTATTCATCGTCCCACATGCAGGGGAACTCAGTCGTGATGACCTGGTCCGTAATGCTGAACGGGCGGCCGACGCACGTGCTCACCAGCCTGTCGAAGGAATAAACGCACCACCAAAGCCTCCTCCTAAAATCCAGAATATACTGCCTCCGGCCCGAACTCCTCACCCGCACAAGATGCAGCCTCGCCGTCCCGTTCGTCGGCGCCGGGACCCCATTCCTCGCCTCCTCCGCCCCAAACGTCTTCGTGTGCACATCCACCGCGTCCTCCGAATGCAACCCTAGATCAACCGCCAACCGCACCGCCACGCCGATGATATACCACAGTCCCGGAGCTACGGGGCGCAGCAGAGCGAACCCAGCGAGCAGCAACACGGCCTGTAGTTCCTCGAGCGAAGCGCCGATGCCGTCGGCGCGATCGCCCGCGTTGGCCGAGTTGAGGAAGGCCTCCAGGTGCACGATGGCGCTGGCGTGGTATTCCTCCGGCTGGCACTGCTCGTCGGTCACGAGCACCTTGCGCTTCTTGTGGCCGGACGGCGAGCCCACGGCACGAGGGACGGGCGCACGCTCGTCGCGCCCCCCACCGCGTTCCCGTGCCGCGGCCTCCGGACTCGTGCCTACGATTATGCCAGCCCCGATCGCGAAGACAATGTTCAGCATATACAGCTCGCGGGCCGTACGATCGGCCTCCGGCTGTGCATACACGTGCTCAAACATGCGCATGAACTCCGGGCGATGCAGTATCGGGATCTGCGGATTCGCATGCTCGAAATAGAGCTCCACGAGCTTGGCCCCCGTTTCTTTACTCGGGAACGGGGCGGGCTTGATAGTCGGCTTGGTTTGGAGGCCGAAGAAGGAGTCGCGCATCGAGGATGTCGTCCCGCCGGCTGCTGTGGCTGCGGCGCCGGCGGCACCGCCCGGGAGCGGTTTCGAGGGGCGCATGCCTGCCCGCTCGGAGGGCGTGCCCGAGACGCTGCTCTTGACGGCGGCGAAGACGACGCGCGCGAAGGAGATGCCGGACGTGGAGCCCAGGAAGCGGCTATCGGAGGCGCCTTCAACCGCAATTCGCGATGCGGAGCTGAGGATCGTGTTGACCTTTTCGCGTTCCTGGGCGGAAGGGTCTGCGGGGGGTCCGGAGGGAGCAACGGGTGTAGGCGCAGGCTTGAGCGCCGCAGCGAGCGGGGCCGTAGGTCGCGCATCATCGGCGGCGGAAGGGAGGAGCACGAAGTCCTCCGGCGGGTTGTAGTGGATATTGTTCGCAGTCAACAAGCCCTCCAGGTATCCAACACGTGCCTCGAGGTAATACACATAACTACACCCATCAGCTCCCCGCACACCGGGGCCCCATCATCAACTCAACTCACCTCCTCGGTATCTCCCGTTTCGTAATAGGATCGTACCCCACACACCTAACCCTCGCCTTCTCACACGCCGAGCAGGCCGGCAGCTTCTGGTCACAACGGTTCTTGCGTAGTCGACACCGGTTACAGGCCGAGACGTTGCGGAATGCGCTCGCTGCGTCTGCAGCAGCGGTTGCGGACCCTGTTCCCGATGGCGATGCGCCGCCCGGCCCGTCGCCTGTAATTCCTACTTGCGTGGCGCCGCTGCCGTTCGAGGGTCGGCGTGCACGCTTGGTGCCAGCGAGGGCCGGCGCGCGCGAGGGCGGCGAAGCTGGGAGGGGGTTCATGGGGGCATTGGGGGTGTGGTGTGCGGGTTGCGTTGTTGGTTGCGGAGTGGGGGTTCGGGCGACCAAAGGGAGGCGCGGGAGCTCTCCGATGCAAGCTCAGCTATGCGGTAGTCGATATGGGATTGAAGATGACGTTGGCGGATGGTTCGACGTCGAAAAAATATGGACGCGGGGAGAGATTGAGGTGGTTTGGGTTTGCGCCGGCGGTGGGCGCGGCGGAGTGGAGGTCGTTGCTGATGGGGAGCGGGGGGGGGGGGGGGGAGAGGGCGGGCCTGGGCACGGGTGGAGCTTGGGCGCGTTTGGAGGGGAGAGGTGGGGGATGGTTTTGAAGGTTGGATGAAATTCCCGCACGGCGGGTGGATGGTTTGATGGGAGAGAGCCGAGGGGAAGCGTTTAGCTGGGAGAGG
Source organism: Trichodelitschia bisporula (assembly GCA_010356995.1). Lineage (NCBI taxonomy): Eukaryota > Fungi > Ascomycota > Dothideomycetes > Phaeotrichales > Phaeotrichaceae > Trichodelitschia > Trichodelitschia bisporula. The sequence continues at coordinate 1,319,177 of ML996689.1, read as the reverse complement.
GGAAAGGAGACTATCTTCGAATACTGCAGTAGTGCACACTGTAGTAGCTTCTCCCACTGGATATTATTATTCTCTACCCCTCAGCTCTGGAAGAGAGGAAGCGAAGAAGCTCCACCAAAAGCGGATGCCATCACCACCCCATCGCGACCTGCAAACCCTTCTCTCTCCGCATAACCTTCCTCCCCCCACATCCCCCTCCCTTTACCCGCCACTCGGCCATCTCGATCCTCGCCCTCCCATCTCCCTCATCCTCGCCCTCCTCTCCACTCACAATCCCATCAGCACCTCCCCAAGCTTAGCAACACCATCGCCCAACTCCCCCGCCCCCGCCCGCACCAACCAATCAATCACCCACTCCGCCCGCCTTATCTCTTGCTCCCCATCCCGTGCTTCGCCCTCAAAACAGGCTAGCCCTTCCTCATCGAGACGCTTGGCGCGGGCAGCCTCGCCTTTCCCGCAGAGATGATCGGTATCCGCGCGCATGTCGGCACTATGCCGCGTTTCAGAATTCGGCCTCCCCAAACCGCGTGGCAAGGCAAGGCGGAGGGCGCCGCCTTTACGATACTTTCCGATGAAGAGCCTCGATATGTGTGGAAAAGGGGTCTTGTAGCCACAGATCTACAGCCCACACGAGACCAGATCGATGGGAGCGTCAGGTACGGCGCGTGAACCTTCCACAGTCAAAAAAATGCGCGCCATCACCATTGCAAACAGCCTAATCTCCGCTCTAAAGAGCCCGCGATTAAAATCCATTCAGCAACTGCGAAGTTCGCCGGAAGCAAAAGTACTACTTAAAAAAGGGGGGTATACGTCATGCCATAGGAAATGAAGTCGGAGCAAAAGAAAAAAAGACGAGCAAAAGCCAACGCCGAAAACCCTCCATATGCCTAACCTGCCGTTTGCTGAGTCGGCCCTCCCGTTATGTGCCCATGATGCCCCCCCCCCCCAGCCCAGTCCCATGCCTCGAGGGTATGCTCCGATACCACTCACTGTGTTCCTCCCGATCTAATCTGTCTTTTCATCCCAAGCTCTAAGTCCAAATCCCAGCGCCCATTTGATGCGAAAAGCGTTAACAATGAAACGTTGGAAAATCCTGCCCGGGTTTGCCCCGGGCCCAGCTCTTGAAGCGCCCACGCGAAACGCATGACCAGAAAGGGAAGGAAGAAAGAGACCTTATTAAATGCCGTAACGCGCTTTAAGACCAGACAAAGGAGAAGTCAAGGAAGAACTGAAGCGGCACAAGGTTGGCTCTGTTAGCACTTGCTCCCGGCCTCGGTGGCCGTGTGGTTGTCCTCATCACCGACGAGCGTCGAAACACATGACTCGGCATCATCGCCAATGGTACTTCCGGCATCCGGTACCAGACGGGATGCCAGTGAGCCATATTCGTAGTTCTCGGGAAGCAAGGCCTCTTCCTCGTCGCTTCCGTCACCCGATCGTTGCCAGCGAGACTTGTTGCGGGATTTGTTGCGGGATCCAGTATCTTCCAACTTCAAGCTCACCACCACGCCAACGACGGAGACGATGGAGCACCACCACCAAGAGAAACCGGAGTACCCTATCTTCAGACCCTCGGCTTGAATCAAACCCGCCAGCATTGGACCCAGTGCGCGAGCTAGCGACGCGGCCGACGAGGATACGCCCATAACCGTCCCAAGAACCCGCTTGTCGGTAGCATTGGCCAGCATGATGTTAAGCGAGGGGTAGGAAAGCGCCTGGCCGGTAACCTTGCACACGAGCACCAGGAAAATCCCGAGACCACGGAGAGTAGTGGGCAGCAGGGCCAGGTACGGAACGCAAAAGTACAGCAGCGGGTAGCCGAAGGCGACGATCCGGAAGGTCATCAGCGATCCGAGCCGTGCACTGACGGCTTCGAACAGGAAGATTTGCGCCAGCATCTGAAGAACGCCCTGGCATGACAGGATGATGCCGATCGTTGTTGTGGATAGTGCGAATCCACCAACGAACTTGAACGGAAGTTCAGGCCTCGTCGTAGACTCCGGCATGCTGAAAAGTACGGGCATCAGTTGCTCAAACGTAATGGTGTGACTAGATGCATTAGCAGCTTCCTTCATCCCCTTGGGAATGGCAACTCACAACGCCAAGAAACCGACGCTCACAACGACGTACAACACCTGTCTGGTGAAACCCTTGAGCCACGACGGATTCTTGATATCCTTGCACCCGTTCCCGATGACCGAACTCTGTGCCGAACAGGGGGCTGAGATGTTGGGTAGGAAGCGGGAATTGGCGGAGTATCCCATGCATCTCTCATCCTTCTCATCCTTCTCATCCAGGGCCTGCGGCTCCTCCTCACATGGAAGCTTGACATTCACACTAAATAGAGCGAGGAACCGATTTCCAACGGAGAGACAAACATCTTTGCGGTTGAGCTTGTCTTCATGGGTCTCGCCAAGGAAAAAGAGGCCAACATTGAAGCTGAAGATCACCACTCCCGTGCACACCAGGTTTGGCAGCAGATACGGATAACGGTCGAATAAGCCTCCAGCCTTGAAATAGCCGGGATAGCTCTTGACAGGTTCAGCTAGCGTGCCACCGAGGACACCCGCAACAATAGTTCTGCAGGTCAGTCAGATTGTGGGTGTACAATCAAGGGAAGGCCTTACCCAAGGCACCAAACGAAAGGCATGATGGCAAACGCCCGCGCTATCAAAATTTAGATGCCGCTCATGATCTTGAACCGAAAACTTACGCTGATGAGCCTCAACCGTCACGACTTCCGCAACAGTGGTGGTTAAGACACCAATATTACTAACCGGGGTCAGCAAATTTCTCACAGCAGCACAATGAAAGCCTTACCCATTCAGCAGCCCACCAACGGCACGTGCGATCAAAGCCGTCCAAAGGTTCGTTGCAAATCCGAAAAGCAGCATGCTGATGCCCGTTCCAAGCAGACCGGTTAGCAAGACAGGCTTGCGTCCGATGCGGTCGCTCAGCCGACCCCAGAAGGGCCCAGCGAGACACTCGGCGAAGGCGAAAGCCGCCGTGACCAACCCGACGTACCAACCGAGGTAACGTTCATCGACATTGAAAGACTTGAGCATGAAGTAACTGTACGGAAAGATTGACATGAAAGCGATTGGCTCACATATCCGGCACAGCGCTGCGATTGGTTGGCAAGGGTCTCTCTAGCAACAACAGAACGTGACGATTCGCAACACAAAGGGAATGGGGCACATACAGAGGATGATCAGCTGGCGCCACGGGAACGGTGTCGTCGACTGTTTGGTCGACATGCTGTTCCTCCGGAAAATCATTTTGACTGCTGCTCTAACGATTGCGGGACAAATTTCCTGCGTATGAGCTCAGGGGTACCCAGTGGTACCTATCAAGAACTCGAGAGCGTCGTAGTGTTATGAGCGAAGTGTCGAAGAGCCGGTCATGAATAATCGAAGATTGCAGTCGACGATAATGTGGCGGGGAGAGGTGGTGAGAGAAGAGTGGTTGAGGTATGTGAGGGGCGTGTTGGAGTCCGACGGTGGTGGGGGGGTTTATAGGCACATAAGAAGAGAGAATAGGTGACAATGCAATTGGCCGAAAGGCGAGGCAACCTGCCAGCAAAGCAAGGAAGAAAAAGGTCCGGGATGGCGGTTGGCGGGGAAGAGCGGGAGCCGGGAAGGCGCCGGGATGGGCAGCGAGGGATAGTGAGAATAGTGAGATGCTAACGGAAGCGTAGCACAAGAAGTATCTCGGGCGCTGGCAGCGGGAAGGCGGTGCGGTGTCTGCAGGTCGCAGGGCTAACTAGCTACCCAA